>JAHLJS010000008.1:541852-829633 GCA_038502445.1 Eremochloa ophiuroides | reverse complement strand
TTTTTTTTTCAGGCAGGCATCAGAGTACCCATTGTTTTGATAAATTCGGACAC
This sequence comes from Eremochloa ophiuroides, assembly GCA_038502445.1. Taxonomy (NCBI): domain Eukaryota; kingdom Viridiplantae; phylum Streptophyta; class Magnoliopsida; order Poales; family Poaceae; genus Eremochloa; species Eremochloa ophiuroides. The sequence continues at coordinate 829,580 of JAHLJS010000008.1, read as the reverse complement.
TTGCCTATTTTTACCTCTCAGACGGGCATCTTTGTACCCATTGTTTTCTCTCATCTCACTCTTTTGCATAGCCATATGCCTCTTCTCTGCAACAGTACTTCCCTTTTTCTTTTGAGAGATAGCAACAAGAATTTGGAGCATTGATCTAGGGTAACCAGTGGGGTATATTTTTGGGTGGAATAGATGGAATGGGTGGATGCGCCTACTCGGGACGAGTATTGCATTATAGGTGGAGTGCACATGATCTTGATTGTAAAAACATGATAAGTTCCTAAGGTATCAACAAAGATTGACTAAACTCAAAGCAAAGCAAGTAGCATATAATGATGTGTATGTTTTCCTAGTCTAGCATGTATGGCTGTGGTAGAGATGTAAAGCTCTTGTCATACAGGAACTCATCATGTGGTTTTAAAGATTTTCAAAACAAATCTCCAGAATTCAAGCATCACTAGGAACAAGATAAATAGCAGCTTATACTTGGCATATCATATCCCTCAATTACTTAGACTTAGATCAAGCATTTTCTACCCACAAGTTTCATGTTCAAAGTAAATCTTCAAGTTAAAATGGTTGTGTCTAAAACTTGAGATGATTCAAGGTTTAAAACTAAGTGTTATGAGGGATCAGAGTGGGGTGCTACTTATCAAATTCCTGAGCATGGTTCCATCTAGTCTGAGCAAAATTATTGTAAGCACTCTCTTTTTATTTTATTCAAGCACACTAACTAACTTAAACACTATTTATTTGATTTTCAAATTTTTATCTTACTAGCTAACTCACGTGAAAAGCAATATGGTACAATAATATGGTGGGAAACTTATACTTAACTGGATTTGAATGGAGGGTGCCTCCCCCAAGCTAGATGTTTGACAGGGTCTTGGATGTTGCAGATTGAGCGATCCTTCTGGGAGCAGGTGTACCGGCAACGTAGGGGTGTCGGGTTGACTAGCTCTTTGATCTTATATTGTCCTGTAAAACTCAATTGCCAATGAGAATACCAAATCTCATGGAGAGGGGTTAGGTTAATACCACTCCATGGTAAGTGATTGTTTTTATAGTTCCAGTGTAAAGTTTCCTTAAGTGGGTGGACCTTCATGTGCCCACATATTTTTGGTATTTTTCGTAAAGTGTGGACCTTCATGTGCCCACATATTTTTAGTGTTTTTAATTTATGGTTGCAGAAAATAAATATGATGCAGAGATTTATCCTAGATACAAAATTTATTTTTGTGCCACCACAGTGAATAGTCTTGATGAGCTATGCCACAAGATTAGTCACATGGGGCTTTTAGATTTTATTATGCTAAGCAATGAGTATTTTTATTTTCTTTTAAGTGCAAGAAAGTAAATATACAACTACTAAGGTATTAATGCTAAAAGTAAATATGGATAAGTACCAGTTTTACTTTTTGGCAAAAGCTCGGTGGTTTATAGTCCTCCGACGAGACTTCTTGTCCGTTCATTCCTTATCGGGTGCATTGTCGGGTTGAGATGACCCTGGCTGCACTTCTGATGATGGTGAGCTGGAAGGCGACTCCTTTTTCCTCCATTCCTTCCTGATTGGTGGAGTTGATGTTGTTGGCGAGGTAGAAGTTGGGAGCTCATCCTTCATAGTCTCTTCTTCCTTCTTTTCTTCGGACTTGACATAGTCACTTCTCTTGACTTCTCCTTCATAATTTGCCCAACCATCCTTTAGCGGGTAGGTCTTTTGAGAGGAATGGCATCTCCTTCTTGGCCTGTTCTTCTTTGGCTGCTCATAATTTGTGCAACTGTTGAAGTAGCAGCGTACCTTCTCCTTGTGGAACTGAAAATGGACCTCTCCTGTCCTCATGTAGATGATTGCTCTTGTAGTGTTGAGGAACAGTCTTCCAAGTACGAGCGGTGGATCGTACTCTTCTTCTCTCATGTCCAGGACCAAGAAGTCAGTGGGGACATAATGATCTCGAATTTTTACCATAACATCCTTAGCGATCCCCTCTGAAAATCTGAATGTCCGGTCCGCCATCTGCAGCCGCATGTAGGTAGAGTACAAGGGCGTCTTGCCAAATAGAAAGTCATAAGTTACCTTGACCATTATGTTGACACTCGAGCCCGTATCGCAGAAGGTCTTGTAGAAGATCTTCTGATTGATTGTGCAGTCGATCGTCGGTACTCCTGGATCGTCTAGCTTGGGCATGTGTAGTGAAACCAGGAGGTGATCGTACTCAGATCGAACTGAGTTGATCATCCTCACAGCTTCAGTGTGAATCTGCCTAGCCTTGTTCCTTCTTCTGTTTGTCTTCTTCTACGCAGGCTTGTCTTCGTAGGTGTACGGCTTCTGTGGATGGGCTGGACTTTCCAATACCTGTTCTTGAAACTGAATCTTTCTTTTCCTCCCTGGATAGTGAAACAGATCTTGGCGCTGTCGGCGTAGATGATAGCCTTGGCGGTCCTAAGGAATGGTCGTCCCAAAATGATTGATGACTTCTCATCCCCTCCTGTCTCAACTACCACGAAGACGGCAGGTACGTACGAGTGTCCAACTCGTACACATATATCTTCCAGGATCCCCTTCGGATAGCAGAGTGACTGGTCTGCTAGCTGCAAGCACATGTTGGTGTATAGGAGTGCATCTCCATGGATCTTCTCGTAGATCACCTTGGGCATAATATTGACGCTTGCGCCAAAGTCACAGATTGCTTCCTCGAAGGCGTGTTCACCAACGGCTATTGGTATGACAGGCCTTCCTGGGTCTCCGTTCTTCTCTGGTAGAGAGTCATCGTCCCATCCCTTGGACTGATGTTCTGCATGGTCCATCTTGCATTGAAGATGTCCACCAGATTTGCAGTTTCTAGTTCTTCTGGTTGGCCTGAGAGCTTTCCTTCATTGGCCGGATGGATCGAAGATGCCAGCTAAGCTATTTGAGACTCTAGCATTTTATTGAAGCTGAGCTAGTTCTTGATAGCAGAGGCAAAACCATCCATCCTGTTGTTGATGGTTTCTAGCAACTTGTCATTGGAGAGTAGCATCTTGAAAATCTGGTCTAGTAGTTTGGTCTGGCCAGAGACTAGATCTCTCAACGGTGTGTTGAAATTATTACCTTGGTAATTACCTTAGTAATTATCTTGGTAATTGGTCCTCTGTTGCTGATTCTATCCTTGGTTCTGATTCCAGTTCTGATTCTGGGGATGGTAGTTGTTGTTATTGCCCATGTAGTTCACATCCTCCTAAATCTTCGGACAGCTGTGACCTAAGTGGCCAGTGCCTCCACACCCTTCACATGTCATGTAGGCATCGTGGATGTGGTTGACCTCTCTCTTGTCATTGAATTGGTCATCAAGCTTCTTCATCAGTAGGTCCATCTTGGCGGAAATCATGTCGGTCTTCTTGAGCTGGTGCATTCCTCCTCTCTTAAGGGTCGGGGCTCGTTCTTCATTCTAACTTTGGTTGGATGCCATCTTTTCCACAAGGACGGTAGCTTGCTCAATGGTGAGTGACAGAAAAGCTCCTCCAGCAGCAGCATCCATTGTCTCACGGGTGCTTGTAGTCAACCCATGGTAGAATGTTTGCATGAGCAACCAATTCTCCATCCCATGATGAGGACATTCTGAAATGTAAACTTGAAAGCGTTCCCAGGTTTCCGGGACAGATTCATCATGCTGTTGCTGAAAGCTAGTGATCTTTCCTTTGAGAGCATTCGTCTTGCCCACAGGGAAGAACTTTGCTAGGAAGGCAGTGGAGTAGAGGTCCCATGTAGTGTTCTTGTCTTTATTTGCGTAGAACCACTGGTTTGCTCTTCCCAACAACGAGAATGGAAACAGGCGGAGCAGGATTGCATCTCTGGTTACTCCCTTGATGGTGAAAGTGCTGCATATCTCCAAAAAGTGTTGGAGATGGGCACTCGCATCTTCATGCGCATTTTCACAAAACTGACTAGCTTGCACCATGTTGATGAGCGCAGGCTTGAGCTTGAATCCATTGTCTCCAACATTGGTAGGTGGTCCCGTACGGATGTTAGAAGTAGTTGGAGCAGAGAACTCGCGAAGGCTCTTGTTTGCCATAGCCTCAAACTCTGGTGTCAAACTTCTTTTTGTACGGATGTCTTCCGGCGGAGGATCTGGGGTTTTTCCTGAGCTTGGCTCGGGTCTTCCTGATCAAAGCTTCTAGATCTTTAATAAAGTTCTTCGGAAGGTCAAATCCACTCATACATTATCCAGCAAAAGATACACAACTAGACAAACACAAGGGTAATCCTGTTCGATTAAGGTTTGTATGGTTTCTCAACATATTTGGTGTTATGCATATGATCTATCGACATCTTATGTATGCCAACGCCTTTCCCGGCAACGGCGCCAAAAATGCTTGTTGACATTTCTAACGTCACCACTAAAAATAGAGTTAGACTCTATTCTCAGCAGTGGCGCTAAAAATGATGGGAGGTATAGATTAACGTGCCACCTGATTAGTCTACAGATCACTTGAACTCTTCCTCTATCTCTTAGAAGTAATTAGGTTGTCATCCCCAGTATCATTCTAAAAGATCTCTCCTTCTTGCAAGTGACTGAAATATATTATATTGTACCCGCAAGCGCACAGATAAAATATACACCATTGTAGCGTTTTACCCAGGAGTATTCCGGGTTGTCATTTATATTTTACCACTGGGAAGGGTTGGCAAAAAATGGGATGCAATTGGATAGATAGATGTCATATGCATATGCAAATATGGAGATAACCATGCATGACCCTTATTCTCAGAACAGGGGTTATGTCACAATAATAATGTATATGATAAGCATAATGATCAATCCCATCAATCAGTCAAAATAATATTGATCACTTAGAGCATTTCCTATCTAGGCACTAGCATGGATTAGGCTGAAGCATAAGAATATCCTAAGTCATTCTAACTATACTATCAAAGACATATTAGATTGGTGCAATTATACTAGCAATCATGGCGAAGACACCTCATATTCATACTTAAGGGAATATTATTATGGAAGATCAAGATCATAGCCAGCCTTCTAAAGTAATAATAACTTCCTACTCCCCCTACATTCGGAGTGTGGACTACAAAGGACTCAATGGGAGTGTCACATCCGCTATCTACCACAGAACCCAGAATATAGGGTGCATTTGCAGACAAACCACATATAAGCACCATGCTTACATGTTGTTCATCACCCACCCAATGATCGTTATACAAACCTATGTATGAATATGAATGCATCCTAACTATGCAAAGTATACAATCTAGATAAGCAATGAATAGCATAATTGAGAACATAATCAATAGTAGAATAATGCCAATCAACTTTATCTCAAGCACTCAAGAGAGGTTTAAGATACAAGAGAGAGCTTACAATGGCTTCGGCAAGCCTTCTAGCTCCAGACAGATCCGGAATTCGAGTAGAACTCGCCTTCTTCTACTTCTAACCTATGTAGCTATGCTCTAGATGGTGAAGCTCTAATGATTCTAGGGTTTCTGGCTCTCTACAACTGGATTGAACTGATTAATGACTGAATCGATATGAAACCCTGGGGGGTCTAGGGGTCCTTATATAGACCGGTGGGATGAACTGTAGCCCTTGGATCAAACGGACTTCGAAAGACGGCTAGGATTGCGTGAAATTTCAGGATGTGGGTCCACGTCGAAGCTGCCAAGTGGGTTGGCCGATCAACCCTAGCTGCCAAGTGGGCCCCGCTTCTGCCAGCGAGTCTCTGATGTCCTCTAGAATATTCTTGATCTCCTTTCACGGTGGAATTTGTTATTTTAATCCGACATGTGGGCCTCCCTTGATTCTTTTCTGGATAACCCCCTGTAAAACAGTGATTCACCAAAACTAAGGAATTATGTCAGTTAAAATCCTATTCTATGGTGGTGTCTGCTTTTATACCCTTATTTCATGTTTAGTTGACGGATAAAATCATACAATAATTACCATCAACAGGGTCCTCGGATCACCGCAAACCGAGATTGCAGGACACCAAATGCATGCTCAATATCCTTGCATGAACTTTCCTGTTGGGTGGCAAAGTGCTGGGTCTTCACCTCCATGCGGTAACGAATACTCTTAACAAAGCCCGCCCACTTAGGGTAAATCCCATCAGCAAGGTAGTACCCCATGTTATACGTCCTTCCATTGACTTGAAAGGAGACGGGGAGTGAACGACCCCGTACGTAAGCCAAGAATACCGGGGATCTATGAAGGACATTAATGTCATTGTTACTACCAGGCATGCCGAAGTAAGCATGCCAAATCCATAGATCGTGCGATGCAACCGCCTCTAAGATCATTGTTGGATGCTTTCCCCTGCTCGTGAACTGACCCTTCCAAGCTGTTGGGCAGTTTTTTCACTCCCAGTGCATGCAGTCAATGCTACCCAGCATCCCCGGGAACCCACGTTCCTCACCCTCTTGAAGAAGCCTATCTACATCGGCAGCGTTGGGTGCCCTTAGGTAATAATTGCCGGAAACCTCGATGACAGCCCGGCAGAAATATTGCAAAGATTGTCGAGCAGTTGACTCACCAATACGCACATACTCGTCAACGGCATCTGCCGGGACACCATAAGCAAGAATGCATATAGCCGCGACGCACTTCTGCAGAGCCGATAGTCCTTCCTTGCCACATGCATCAAGCTTCTTTTTAAGTAGTTCTCATGTTCTTTAACCGCTTCTTTAATGCGCTTGAAAACATGACGTCACATCCGGAACCTGAAAGAATAGCTAAGCTATGAGGTACTACACACAATGAGGGATCGATATTGCTAATATAGTGACTTATACCTTCTACGGAACTGCTTTTCGGAGTAAACAGGATTTACAGCAAAGTAGTCGGCTTTGATCCTCCTGTGACCGGAAGGAAGGTCTCTCGGGCGGATTACTTTTGGTGGCAGATCAAATCGACGGCAGCCGGCGCCTGCTAAAACTCTCTAATTCCACGAGGATAGTTGTATGTGGCTTCGGCCGCTTCATCATCATCACCGAACTCATTGTCATCTTCTTCCTCCTTCATCATCCACTAGGCTGCACGAGGTCTCAAAGAACCAATCCATAGAGTTCATGGTTGTGAAGCCTGTGCCCTGGCCGTGGAGGCTACCTGGTGGGCCTCTGGCCCCGCCTGTGGTCGCCGTCTTCTCCGACGCGCCTGCTGGATCCGCCCTCCGGTGGCCGGCGTTACCTGGGCGGAGCAGGGCACAGGACCAGGGCAGAGCAGTGCAGGGAGGGGTGCGCGGAGCAAGGCAGGGTGGCGCAGACTGTGTGAGGCGGGCGGAGCACGGCGGCGTCAGGCGGGCAGAGCACGGGGGCCTGGGGCGAGCAGAGCAGGGTGGCGTGGGGGGCGGAGCAGGCCGGTTGGGGCCACCAGATCACGGCCGCGTGGAGCGGTCGGAGCACACCTGGCGTCGGGCGGGCGGAGCAGGGCGGCGTGGGCGGGCGAGCAGGACGGTTGGGGCCGCCGGAGCACGGCGGCGTGGAGCAGGCGGAGCAGGCCGGCGTCGGTCGAACGGAGGAGCGGAGCAGGGCGGGGCGGAGCAGGCCGGTTGGGGCCGCCGAAGCATGGCGGCGTGGAGCGGGCGGAGCAGGCCGGCGTCGGTCGGGCGGAGGCGCGGAGCAGGGCGTCAGGGCGGGCGGTGGCGCGCAGTCGCGCTGAGAAGCGTCGGAAAAGGAAGAAAGGGAAAGGTCATCTGACAAGGTGGGCCCCGCTACTGTTAGTTGAGATAGAGGAGGCATATAGAGGATGATGGGTGCGGAGAAAACTGTGTATAACGGAGGAAATCTTGATGATCAGAATGTATAGAGGAGCAAATAGAGGATGATGAATGCAGTTACTCTAAACCGCCAATAAAATGGAGATAGGAGAGAGCATCGGGCACTGTTCATCCTTTCACCTTCACCAGCTCAGCGTTCTCATCCCTTCGTGCGAAAAGGCGAGCCCAAGGTCAGCCACACAGGCGTTCTCTTCTCTCTCCCTCTTCATTATCGCAGAGACGAGGGTAGCGCCCATGGCCACACGGAGAGATGACGACGGCGCCAATGCCCACACGGCGCTCGTGCCTGGCTCGCAGTCGGCCGGACAGCAACGGCCGAGTGGCGGAGGCGGCCTGGCGTCCGAGGCACGGCGACGGCGGTGCCGTGTGCCAGGGGCCAGGGCGGGCAGGCCGTGCGCCCTCGCCCTCGCCTGCTCGCGACGGGTGGCGGCGACCGTTCGTGGCTGCTGCCGGGTTGCGGTGGTCGGGGCTGCGTCCGCGGGCGCCTGCTGCCGGTCTGCGGCGGCCAAGCAGTGGTGGCGTGGGCGGCGCGTGCCTACGCCATAGCGGCGGCCCGGCGGCCTGAGCCGCTTCCGCTCGCGCCTGCGCCTGCAGCTGGGGGGCCGACCCGCGCCAGGACCGCGCCGGAGGCCGCGTCCGCGCCGGTGCCGGTTTCTGCGGCCGCGTCGGTGGGGTTGGGCGGCCGTCCGCGCGCCCGCTCGCACCGAGGGCAGCGGCCATGCCCTTGCGTCCGCGCCTGCGACGGCTGTCGGGCTGCGCCCGCGCCTGCGGCGGCAGTCGGGGCTGGCCTGCACGCGTCTGCTCCCCTGGTGGATGCGGCCAGGGTAGGCCGCGCCTCCCTGCGCTCGTGGCGACCGGGAACGCCAGTGGCGGCCGGTCCTGGCGGCGGCCGCGCGTCGGGCCAGGCTGCGCCCCCCACGTCGCTCCTCCGGCTGGTGGCGGTCGCATTCCCGTCCCATTACTGCATCTGTTATTGTGCCTCGGCTTTTATGGTCCCCTCTGCCTCGCTCAACACGCCTGAGGCGCACGCGCACACGGCTTTTGCCCCCACCAGCGCTCAGGCCGTTCCTCGGCGCCACCATCGGGGTCGCGTGCGGGCTCCCTCGGTGCCAAGCCCGCTCGGTGCCTCCAGCCGTCTCCTCAGCGTCGCCATCGGCTTCAGGTGCTCCTCAGCGCGCGCCATTGCTGTCCCACCGGAGGCCTGTCCTGTTCCTCGGCGGCGCCGCCGCGATCAGCCGCGGCCTCCCTCGGCTCCTTCGCCCGCCTCCTCCACGTCACGGTCCGGCTTCCTTGGCGTCGTCGGCCCTAGGTGCTATTCGGCGTGCGCCGTTGCTGTCGCGCCGGAGGCCCAGCAGCGGCCTCCCTCGGCTCCTTCGCCCACCTCCTCCACGTCACGGTCCGGTTTCCTCCGCATCACATCGGCCCTAGGTGCTATTCGGCGTGCGCCGCTGCCATCGCGCCGGAGGCCCACGCGGTTCTTCGGCGCCGCCGCCCGCGTCAGCTGCGGCCTTCGTCTCCTTCGCCCGCCTCCTCACTGTCGCGGTCGGGTCCAGCTGGTCTTTCGCGCCGCTGTCAGCTCTTCTCAAATCTTTCGTCGACTGCCTTCGCCGTGCTTCCGAGGTGCTCCGCTCACCAGGCTCTGCTCTTCAGCCTTTGCGTATGTTTTCGTGTTTCCTTCTTACGGTGCTCTCTGTATTCTTCAGCGTTCCAGGTTCCCTGTACGGCCTCGCCTTCTTCGCATTGGTGCCCGCCGAGTGTTCTTCGTACTCTTCTCATGCCGCAGGTGCTGTGTGCGCTGGCCCCGTCGTCGCTCTGCTTGGTGCGTCTTCCCTCTCCATTGCCTGGGTGCTTCGTCTATCCGCTGTGCGATTGACAGTTACAGTTACTAGCCAAAAGTGAACCAATACAAATTGAATAATCCTGGCATGGCTTGGCATATACGAATGATTCGCTAAAACGGATTTAGCTCACTGATAGAGATGCTCGTGGTCTTTACTATAGTTTCATAGTTTGCATAAAAAACTCATGTGAAACTTTTTATTATTCCATTAGCTTTGAACTATATAAGGTTCAGACAACAAAGGTGTTTATCTTCGTTATTAAAAGCTTCATGGTTCTCAGATAGTCAGATACATATAAATAATAGAAAGTATGAGATGGGGATTTAGGGTCACCTGTTCGTTACAACGGCAGTTCCATTTCTCCTATTAGTATGGACATTTATAATTGAGTAAAATACACCAGCGGTCTCTAAACTTGCGCTGATGTGTCATCCCAGGTCCCTAAACTCTCAAATTGACTGTTTAGGTCTTTAAACTTGTTCATCTGTGTCATATCGCTCCCTAAACTTGTTCGGCCGTGTCATTCCGGTCTCTAAACTTGCAAATCATCCGTTTAGGTCCTCAAACTTGTTTAGTTGTGTCATCCCAATCCCTAAACTTATTAGGCCGTGTCATCTAGGTCCAAACAGGACGATTTAAAGACTTGATATAAAAAATAATTCATAACTTTTTCATATGAACTCGAATGAAGACAAACTTTATATCAAAATTATAGTCCTCGATGTGATCTACAACTTTGTAGTTGAAAAGTTTTTGAATTAAAACTGTTTAGTGTTCCAAAATATTTCTGTATATTTATATATTTTAAAATTTGAAATTCTAAATTATCAAACAAACTTGGATATTGATATGGACTATATAAAAGTTATAGTTCTCAATATGATCTACAACCTTGTAGTTGAAAATATTTTTATTTGAAATCGTTTAGTATCCCAAAATTTAATTTTAAATTTTAAATTTTAAAATCTATAAACTTACAATAATATCTTGGAATATTAAACGACTTCAAATAAAAAAACTTTCAACTACAAAGTTGTAGATCGTGTTGATGGCTATAATTTTGATATAAAGTTTGTCTTCATTCGAGTTCATATGAAAAAGTTATAACTGATTTTTTATATCAAGTTTGTAGATCGCCATGTTTGGACTCAGATGACACAGCCGAACAAGTTTAGGGACTAGGATGACACAACTGAACGAGTTTGAGGACATAAATGGGTGATTTACAAGTTTAGGGGACCGGGATGACACAACCGAACAAGTTTGAGAACCTAAACGGTCGATTTGAGAGTTTAGGGACCGGGATGACACAGCAGCGCAAGTTTAGGGACCGCTGGTGCACTTTATAATTCTTACATGAAAGCTTATTAAATTTGCAGGTCCAAGGTTTATCAAAAGAGCTCTAACATGGAATACAACATTTGAAAATCTAAAACTTGATATTGATTTGATTTTATCATTGGTTTGGTTCTCAACCTTTCTTTCCTTTCACATTCATATGTGTACATTTGCAACTCACTTTCTATAAAAACTATCGTGTGCCTATGCAGCTAAGCTTCGAATTTGTGACGCAGGAATTGCCCATGGTGTTTTTTATGGATTTACTGAGCTTGGTTGATATTACAAAGGCCATCTGAATTTTTTATGCAGTCGCACCATCCTTGACCACGTGCTCGGTCAGACATTCCCAAACAGGTACGTCATGACCCCCTCTCTACAAATCTACAATGGCCCAAGCATCGTTGGATGATGTGTAGGGATGTTTCCTATCAGGCCATATCTTTTCCGTTTGCTCTTGCTTCAGTATCGTGAGTTCATCACACTTCGATTATTAGAACTTGCAGGTCTATAAAGGTATTCTGTTTCGTTACGCTGAATCCTATAATCCATGTCTGTCTGATCTTCTGTACTTCATGTACAGAGGCTGAGGTGGCAATGATGAATGAAAATCTCAGGAATTCTCGCAATTTGTTGCGCATTAGCCTACGCTGATGTCAAATTTTATTCAATTAATGTCTCTTTGCGTCCATTCTAAATTTGTGATAATATTGGTAGAGGAAATGCTAGAGGGGCATAGTTCCATTCCAGAGGGGTGCAACAGAAACGATTATGGCATATTTTTCTGTAGGTGCACAACAGAGTGTTAATTCACAGTTGTGGTTGTATAATATATCTATTCTACCTTATTATGGACTATAGATACACAGTCAGAGTTTGTTTGGTTTCTATCTATAGATCATTGGCAGAGATTTTAGGCCATTGTGTTTTTTTCCTTTATATACATTTCTGTAGTGTTGTTATTATTGATGGTGTTGTCATATATTGTAAAGAAAATAATTCATTTTCCCACCACGTGCATCGGTTTGGCTTTGGTGTATATACTTTCGAAACTAAACACAATTTGTTTGGTTTCTACCTATATTCTCATGTGCCACCGACAAGATAGTCTGTTTTCCCACCACGTGCATCAATTTGGCATATATACTTTGCTATACAAATACTGGGAAATAGATATTGCAGTTCAGAGTAGTAATAGTCTAAATGGCAGGTACGAAATTGCCACTCCAGCTTGAGGCGTCGATGCATTTGGACGCCCTCCGAGGTTTGCCTTCATATATACAGATGTTATTTTATTCAGCATTGTTTTAGCAGACACCGGGCTACTCTTCGGGTGATGTATGCTGTGTGTTTTTGTACTTTCGTCGTTTGGGCCTTGAGGACCCCATGGCCCAAAGGCGACATCGACGATGCGTGTCAACGCCCAATGCACGTAAACGATCCCCCTCCTCCAAAAGAAAAAAAATAAAAAATAAAAAATAAGACGCCGTTCACCTGCCTCTAACAGGCACTGTTCCTCCAAGATAAAAGATGTGATTTTCTGTGCCAGCGATTCATCACCGGCGCGGCGGCAGCGCGCCGATCATGCTAGTGTCTGTCTATACCAGAGTGGATCATATGCCTAGACAAAGACGGGCTGAAATAGGACAGGTTGACCAGGCGCAACTGCTCGTGTTTGTTTTCCATGTATGTATGAAACGAGCCAGACTGAACCAAGATCATGTTTGTTTGGCGTACAGATGTTTAGGATCACACCGCATCATGTAATCTGGTAGCCTTACCACCCTTATCTTCTTCTTCCTCACCTTGTTGCCATTTCATCGAGCACCTGGCGTCACCTCAAAACAAGCCGACATAGTGTTGGCATTTCTAACGTCATCACCAAAATTAGAGTTAGACTTTATCCCTGACAATGGCGCTAAAAATGCTGATGACAATAATTAAATGTCACTTAGTAAATTATTTAGCCACCTTTTTTTAACCTATATCTCTTACAATAACTAAGTTGTCATCCCTAACATGAATATAAGAGACATGTATGGAAACGACTCAGAATAATACTAAGCAGTTATTATAGATGTAAGTTACTAAAGAGGACATAAAATATTAAGGTATCTGCAAGCGCACAGATTAATTATACCATTATAGCATTTTACTCAGGAGTATTTCGGGTTATCATTTATATTTTACCACTGGGAAGGGTTGGTAATAAATAGGATGTAAGTAGATAGATAGATGTCATATGCATATGCAAATATGGAGATAAGCATGCATGACCTATATTTTCAGAATAGGGGTTATGTCACAATAATAATGATATATATGATAAGCATAATGATCAATCCAATCAATCAATATACAATGATCACTTAGAGCACTTCCTATCTAGGCACTAGCATGGATTAGGTTGAAGCATAAGGATATCCTAAGTCATTCTAATTATACTATCAAAGACATATTAGATTGGTGCAATTATACTAGCAATCATGCCAAATATACTTCATATTCATATTTAAGGGAATATTACTAAAGAATATCAAGATCATAGCCAGCCTTCTAAAGTAATAATAACTTCCTACTCTCCCTACATTCGGAGTGTGGACTACAAAGGACTCAACGGGAGTGTCACGTCCACGATCTACCACAGAACCCAGAATATAGGGTGCATTTGTAGACAAACTACATCTAAGCACCATACTTACATGCTGCTCATCACTCACCCATGATATCAATGAATGAGCGCTATACAAACCTATGTATGAATATGAATGCATCCTAACTATGCAAATTATACAATCTAGATAAGCAATGAATAGCATAATTGAGAACATAATCAATAGTAGAACAATGTCAATCAACTTTATCTCAAACACTCAAGAGAGGTTTAAGATACAAGAGAGAGGTTACAATGGCTCCGAGAAGCCTTCTAGCTCCAGACAAATCCGGAACTCGAGTAGAACTCGCTTCCTTCTACTTCTAACCTATGTAGCTATGCTCTAGATGGTGAAGCTCTAATGATTTTAGGGTTTCTGGCTCTTAACTGGTTGATGACTGAATTGATCTGATTGTGATATGAAACCCTAGGGGGGGTCTGGGGTCATTATATAGACCGGTGGGATGAACCGTAGCCCTTGGATCAAACCGACTTCGACGGGCGGCTAGAATTGCGTGAAATTTTGGGATGTGGGTCCACGTCGAAGCGGAGGCCGCGAAGCTTCACTGACAGGTCGGCTGACCTGGTCAGTGGGTCGGCTGACCTCCCCCAGCTGCCAAGTGGGCCCCGCTTCTGCCAGCGAGTCTCTAGTGTTATCTAGAATATTCTTGATCTCCTTTCGCGGTGGATTTTATTATTTTAATCTGACATGTGGGTCTCTTTTGATTCTTTTCTGTATAACCCCCTGCAAAACAATGATTCACCAAAACTGTGGAATTCTGTTAGTTAAAACCCTATTCTATGGTGGTGTTTGCTTTTATACCCTTATTTAATGTTTAGTTGACGGGTAAAATCATACAATAATTACCGTCAACAAGCTCCCCCAAAGCTTAACCTTTGATAGTCCCTTAGCAAAGCCAAACTTTAGCAGATAATATAAGTTATAGCTTCCCCTCACAAGTATTCAGTTTCAAACCAAGAAGTACTCAAGGATTAGAGTGAACCAAGCTAACCTTTAGACTTACCTTTATTACCTTTGACCATGGAGCTTGTAGCTTTCTCTCGGGTCTTGGGCAATGAAGGACAAAATGTCTAAGTTAAGCACTATGTCTCAAGCTCTGTCGTTCAACTCTTTTCCTGGAGGTTTTGCAGGTTTTCAAAATAAAACTCAGAGTTTCCTGTGTATGACTCCCTCAAGTCTCTCAATATGTGGTATTTGTGGATCCTTACCAAGGCAACAGTGATGCATGTCTTCTCTCTCACACATTCTAACTAATGGCTTATGTGGAGCTCATGGGTAAGGAGAAAGCTCATACATACTTGCAATGAATATATTGTAAAGTCAAACAATAGATCCAAAAGAACAAGTCATACAATCAAACCAGAATATGCATGTGTGTGGATGTGAGGTGGTATGTGGTTATTTGTGTAGGCTAATCCTAATTATACTCGTTTGCTCCTTGAAACATCTCTCTCTTCTTTCTTTTTCAATATTAGGGAATTGTGCTGCAGGACAACATGGGTTATCTTTCTCTCTTTTTTTTAGGCGGGCATCAGAGTACCCATTGTTTTGATAAATCGGACACTTGTCCATTTTTACCTCTCAGACGGGCATCTTTGTACCCATTGTTTTCTCTCATCTCACTCTTTTGCATAGCCACAAGCCTCTTCTCTGCAATAGTACTTCTCTTTTTCTTTTGAGAGATAGCAACAAGAACTTTGGCGCATTGATCTGGGGTTACTAATGGGGTATATTTTTGGATGTTTGCTCCTAGTGTAGGAGTAAACTTTTTAGGTGGACTAGATGGAATGTGTGAATGTGGATGCGTCTACTCAGGAGTTGAGTAGTGCATTATGGGTGGGGTAACATTGATCTTGATTGTAAAAGCATGACAAGTTCCTAAGGTATCAACAAAGCTTGACTAAACTAAAAACAAAGGAAGTAGCATAATGTGTATGTTTTCCTAGTCTAGCATGTATGGCTGTGGTAGGAATATAAAGCTCTTGTCATACAGGAACTCATCAGGTGCTTTTAAAGATTTTCGAAATAAATCTCTAGAATTTAAGTATCACTAAGAACAAGATAAATAGCAGCTCAAACCTTACATATCATATCCCTCAATTACTTAGACTTAGATCAAGCATTTGCTACCCACAAGTTTCAGGTTCAAAGTAAATCTTCAAGTTAAAATGGTGGTATCTAAAACTTAGGATGATTCAAGATTAAAAACTAAATGTTATTAGGAATCATAGTGAGGTACTACTTATCAAATTCCTGAGCATGGTTTCCACCTAATCTGAGCAAAAGTATTGTAAGCACTCACTTTTTATTGTATTCAAGCACACTAACTAACCTAAACACTATTTATTTGGTTTTCAAATTTTTATCTCACTAGCTAACTCACGCAAAAAGCAATATGGTACAAATAATAAGGTGGAAAACTTATGCTTAGCTGGATTTGAATGGAGGGTGCCCTCCCCCAAGCTAGAAGTTTGACAGGGTCTTTGATGTTGCAAGTTGAGTGATCCTTCTAGGAGCAGGCGTACCAGCAGCGTAAGGGCGCCAGGTTGACTGACTCTTTGATCCTGTATTGTCCTGTAAAACTCAATTGCCAAAAAATGCCAAATCTCATGGAGAGGGGTTAGGTTAATACCACTCCATGGTAAGTGATTGGTTTTATAGTTCCAGCAAGAAGTTTCCTTAAGTGAGTGGACCTTCATGTGCCCACATATTTTTGATATTTTTCTAAAATAGTGTGGACCTTCATGTGCCCACATATTTTTGGTGTTTTCAATTTTATGATTGCAGAAAGTAATATGATGCAAAGATCTATCCTATATGCAAAATTATTTTTGTGCCACCACGGTGAATAGCTTTTATAGACTATGCCATAAGATTAGTCACATGGAGCTTTTAGTTTTTATTATGCTAAATAAATGTTTTTATTTTCTTTTAAATGCAGGAAAGTAAATATGCAACTACTAAGATATTAATGTAATGCTTGTAAGTAGATATGGATAAGTACCAGTTTTACCTTTTGGCGAAGGCTCGGTGGTTTATAATCCTCCGATGGGACTCTTGTCTGTTCATTTCTTGTTAGGTGCATCGTCGGGTTGAGATGGCCCTGGTTGCACTTCTAATGATGAGCTGGAAGGTGACTTTTTCTTCATCCATTCCTTTTTGGTTGGTGAAGTTGATGTTGGGAACTCATCCTTCACAGTCTCTTCTTCTTTCTTTTCTTCGGACTTGTTCTTTTTGAGTTCTTCCTTGTAATCTTCCCAATTATCCTTGAGTGGGTAGGTCTTTTGAGAGGAATGGCATCTCCTCCTTGGCCTATTCTTCTTTAGCTACTCATAAGTTGTGTAACTGTTGAAGTAGCAGCGAACCTTCTCCTTGTGGAACTGGAAGTGGACCTCTCCTGTTCTCATGTAGATAATTGCTCTTGTAGTATTGAGGAACGGTCTTCCAAGTACGAGCGGTGGGTCAAACTCTTCTTCTCCCATATCCAGGACCAAGAAGTCGGTGGGGACATAATGATCTCGAATCTTTACCATAACGTCCTTAGCGATCCCCTCTGGAAATCTGAACGTCCGGTCCGTCATCTGCAGCCGCGTGTAGGTAGAGTACAAGGGTGTCTTGCCAAATAGAAAATCATAAGTTACCTTGGCCATTATGTTGACACTCGAGCCTGTGTCACAGAAGGTCTTGTAGAAGACATTCTTATTAATCGTGCAATCGATCGTCGGTACTCCTGGATCGTCAAGCTTGGGCATGTGTGGTGAAACCAGGAGGTGATCGTACTCAGCTCGAACTGAGTTGATCATCCTCACAGCTTCAGTGTGAGTCTGCCTAGCCTTATTCTTCCTTCTGCTTGTCTTCTTCTGTGCAGTCTTGTCTTCATAGAAGTACGACTTCTGTGGATGGGCTGGACTTTCCAGTATCTTGTTTTTGAAGCTGAACCTTTCTTTTCTTCCCCTGATAGTGAAACAGATCTTGGCAGCTGTCGGCGTAGATGATAGCCTTGGTGGTACTAAGGAATGGTCATCCCAAAATGATTGGCGGCTTCTCATCTCCTCCTGTCTCAACTACCATGAAGTCAGCAGGTACATATCCAACTCGTACACAGATGTCTTCCAGGATCCTCTTCGGATAGCAGAGTGACTGGTCTGCTAGCTGCAAGCACATGTTGGTGTATAGGAGTGCATCTCCATGGATCTTCTCATAGATTACCTTAGGCATAATGTTGACGCTTGCGCCAAAGTCGCAGATTGCTTCCTCGAAGACGTGTTCACCAATGGCTATTGGTATGATGGGCCTTCCTGGTTCTCCTTTCTTCTCTGGCAGAGAATCATCAGTTCCATCCCTTGGACTGATGCTCTACATGGTACCATCTTGCATTGAAGATATCCACTAGGTTTGCAGTTTCTAGTTCTTCTGGTTGGCCTGGGATCTTTCTTTCATTGGCCGCATGGATAGACAACACGAGCTGAGATATTTGAGATTCTAGCATTTTATTGAAGCTGAGCTGGTTCTTGATAGTAGAGGCAAAACCATCTATCCTGTTGTTGATGGTTTCTAGCAACTTGTCATTAGAGACTAGCTTCTTGGAAATCTGATCTAGCAGTTTGGTTTGGCCAGAGACTAGATCTCTCAACGGTGTATTGAAATTGTTGCCTTGGTAATTATCGGAGTAATTACCTTTGTAGTTGGGCCTCTATTGCTGATTCCAACCTTGGTTTTGATTCCAATTCTGATTATAGGGACGGTAGTTGTTGTTGTTGTTGTTGTTGTTGCCCACGTAGTTCACATCCTCCTGAATCTCCGGACAGCTGTGACCTGAGTGGCCAGTGCCTCCACACTCTTCACATGTCATGTAGGCATCATGGATGTGGTTGACCTCTCTCTTATCATTGACTCGGTCATCAAGCTTCTTCATCAGCAGGTCCATCTTAGCGGAAATCATGTCGGTCTCCTTGAGCTGGTACATTCCTCCTCTCTTGCGGGTCAGGGCTCGTTCTTCATTCCAATTCTGGTTGGATGCCATCTTCTCCACAAGTGTGGTAGCTTGCTCAATGGTGAGTGACAAAAAAGCTCCTCCAGCAGCACCATCCATCGTCTCACAGGTGTTGGTAGTCAACCCATGGTAGAAGGTTTGCATGAGCAACCAATTCTCCATCCCTTGATGAGGACACTCTGAAATGTAGTCTTGAAAGCGTTCCCATGCTTCCGAGGACAGATTCATCATGCTGTTGCTGAAAGCTGGTGATTTTCCCTCTGAGAGCACTCGTCTTGCCCACAGGGAAGAACTTTGCTAGGAAGGCAGTAGAGCAGAGGTCCCACGTAGTGTTCTTCTCTTTGTTTGCATAGAAACACTGTTTTGCTCTTCCCAACAGTGAGAATGGAAATAGGCGGAGTAGGATTGCATCTCCAGTTACTCCCTTGATGGTGAAAGTGCTGCATATCTCTAAAAAGTGTTGGAGATGGGCACTCGCATCTTCATGCGCCTTTCCACAAAACTGACTAGCTTGCACCATGTTGATGAGCGCAGGCTTGAGCTCGAATCCATTGTCTCCAACATCAGTGGGTGGTCCCGTACGGATGTTAGCGGTGGTTGGAGCGGAGAACTCGCGAAGGCTCTTGTTTGCCATGACCTCAAACTCTGGTGTCAAACTTCTTCTTGTACAGATGTCTTCCGGCGGAGGATCTGGGGTCTTCCTGATCAAAGCTTCTGGATCTTCAACAAAATTCTGCGGAAGGTCAAATCCGTTCATACATCACCCTACATAAGTTACACAAAGAGTAAACGAAGATAGGGTGAGCCTGTTTGAGTAAGGTTTATATGGTTTCTCAACATATTTGGTGTTATGCATATGATCTATCTACATCTTATGTATGCCAAACGCCTTCCCCGGCAATGGCGCCAAAAATGCTGATGGTAATAATTAAATGTCACTTGGTAAATTACTTAGCCACCTCTTTTTAACCTATATCTCTTACAAGTAACTAAGTTGTCATTCTTAGCATGAATATAAGAGACATGTATGGAAACTACCCAGAATAATACTAAGCAGTTATTATAGATGCAAGTGACTAAAGATGATATAAAATATTAAGGTATCTGCAAGCGCACAGATTAATTAGACCATTGTAGCATTTTACCCAGGAGTATTCCGGGTTGTCATTTATATTTTACCACTACGAAGGGTTGGTAATAAATGGGATGTAAGTAGATAGATAGATGTCATATGCATATGCAAATATGGAGATAACCATGCATGACCCATATTCTCAGAACAGGGGTTATGTCACAATAATAATGATATATATAATAAGCATAATGATCAATCCTAACCAATCAATATATAATAATCACTTAGAGCACTTCCTATCTAGGCATTAGCATAGATTAGGTTGAAGCATAAGGATATCCTAAGTCATTCTAACTATACTATCAATGACATATTAGATTGGTGCAATTATACTAGCAATCATGGCAAAGATACTTCATATTCATACCTAAGGGAATATTACTAAGGAAGATCAAGATCATAGCCAGCCTTCTAAAATAATAATAACTTCCTACTCTCCCTACATTCAGAGTGTGGACTACAAAGGACTCAACGGGAGTGTCACGTCCGCGACTTACCACAAAACTCAGAATATAGGGTGCATTTGCAGACAAAACATGTCGGGTACCTAAAGTATGGGGTACCCAACTTCAACGCAAAAACAAGCAACCTCAGCACAACCTGGCCTAAATAAGGCCAGCCAAGGCCCATGGAGGCTACGCACGTGAAGGCCCAAAGTGGCCTCACGTAAGGCCCGGCAGCACGGCTCGGGACAGCGGCACCCTCGGGTGCCAAATCTCCGATTCGCCCGAAGCCTCCACGAGAGGGCTCGGGACAGCGGCACCTTTGGGTGCCAAATCCCCGATTCGCCCGAGCCTCCATGAGAGGGCTCGGGACAGCGGCAGCCTCGGGCGCTAAATCTCCGATTCACCCGAGCCTCCTCATCCCCCTCTAGCGCGGTCTCTCTAAGGCATGCAATGCACAGTCTACGTCAGCAGGGAAATCTTGGACCGCAAGGGACCCCTCTGACCACATTACAGGCACGGCCCCACTGACCGGACGCCGCGAGGCGACGGCACCCCGCTCGTGCACGTCCTCCGTACCAACTGCCATACCTCCTCCGGCTACCGATACGACGGTCCCACTCCTTCCACTCCGTCCCAAGGACAGTCAACCGGATGACACCCCTTACTGACGGAGAGATTCTCCAACCACGACAGCGACAGCTCCTGCCCATAACGCATGAGTCCCACGGGGACAGGAGAGGTGACGGCTATCCCGCCTGACCCGGGAGTATGAGCAATGTAGCAACAGGACCTGTTCGCCCCTCGGGAAAGTACCGTGCGCATGACAGGAAAACACGCCCGAGGGAGGACATCCATAATGACCCGTCCCGTCACGCTCCCGACGGCAAGGAAGGCTCCCAGCCTCGGGAGTCAATCTTTGAAAGTCAACCGGTCTTCTCGTTACACTGTGCAGGACCGGACGCGATGCCGTGACGCACCGCCACGCAGCAAGCCACGTCCCATACACTGTGCCACCTTGGAACTCAACGATCGAACAGTGGAAGATCACTCGAATGACCGAAGCCATACCGCTGAAGCGCCAAGACGATGGCGTGGCTGACGATATCCACTAATCACCTCTGATCCCACCATGCCGAGTATCGTCATCATAGGTCACCACATGTAACTCTAGCTTCTCCCTTGTAACTATAAAAGGGAGGGCGGAGGCCAGTCGCAGATAGAGATTCACCAAGTTCACGACACCAACATACACACAACACAGCTACACGAAAACGAAAGCATCCTCTTCCACGCACAAGAGACTTGGGATCCTTTCCCTCTCTCGACTCGGCTTGTAACCCTCTACTACAAGCACCCCGGTGCAAGGCAACACGACTCGCCTCTCCAGTGGACGTAGGGCCCTCTTGGCCTGAACCAGTATAAATCTCCCGTGTTCCTCCTTGCACACCATCCGAAACCTCAACCGCAAAACACAAGTTACTAGCCGGTGCTAGCGCCCGCCAAAACTAGAACCGATAGTTGGCGCGCCAGGTAGGGGGCCTTTTGCGTGTTGACATAGGTTTCGGATGGCAGCCAGCTCCACCACGCTTCCCGCTGGCGCGGTGCTCCTGGTTCAGGGACCCTCGAGTTCGTGGCCGCTGGCCAAGCGCTCGAGATGAACCTGCGCCCGAACGAGTCCCGCGTCCTTGTCGTCCTAACCCCGGCCCAGCAGGACGGCCGGAGAAGGGAACCCCGCAACGCTTCCACCCGCCCCGGAGGACGGGGGAAACGTTGCACGCCGCTCCCAGCGGACCAGGAGAAGGAGGCGCAGCAGCGCCAACCAGCCTCTGGCAGTGGGAGACACGGCCAACCAGGCACCCCCAACGGGGGAAGCCAATTCTACACTAGCCGCTGTCCCGGGATCTCCGGCACTGGCGGCCACGCATCCGCCTGTTGCCCAAAGGACGGTTGAGGCCGGAAACACGACGCCGGCCGAACTTTCTCTCCGCCCTCACTGGGGGGGAACGAAGCCATCGTCACTCTTCAGGCTCCAGACCGCCGTGGATGCCCATGTCCATGCAGTTCGCGCATTGTTGCACAAGCTGTCGGACACTCCAGTCCAGCGCCTCGAGCGCCTGGACAGCCTCATGGGAGACCTCGTGGCATCCCCACCGTCATCCCCTGGGAGAAGTGCCAGGGTGTATGACGGTGGGGAAACGGATACCACTGTGAACCTCACCCCTCGAGAACACTCGGAGGAGTAGGACCGTTATGGCCGAACCTCGTCGTCTCGTCGCAGCTACAGCGACGATGATGATGAGTTCTGGGCAAAGGTGGATTTCGCCGCCCACACCGACGACTCGAAGGAGAATGCCCTGAGCGTCAACTCAAGGATAGCTCAGGAATCAACTCAAGGACCTCCTGGAGGATGCAGCCGTCCTCCAGGCGGAAAGCTCAGCATCGCGATACCGTGGCGCTGAAAGTCCCCAGCGTGGCGGCATAGCTCGCCACGAACGCGAAGCCTTGGTTCGACCCGAGGCTCCAAGGGCCCCACTAGTCCACCAACAGTTTGGCAATGACGTCGATGTTCGAGCCATTCTGCAAGCCCGCAGCCGACGGAAGACTGACGGAGCCGCGCGTGGCTATAGCGTCCATCGGGGCGGGCGCTACGACTCGGATGAGGATCGTGAACCCTCACCCGAGCCCTCAGGACCTTGCGTCTTCAGCGAGGCCATCCAAAGGGCCAAGTTCCGGCCTTGGTTCCGACAGCTGGCCAACATAACCAAATACTCGGGGGAGACGAACCCCGAGCTTTAGTTAGCGGATTATCGTCTTACGTGCCAGCTTGGCGGCGCGCAGGACTGACCTCATTCATTATCCGCAACCTCCCCCTGTTCCTCGCCGACTCTGCAAGAGCTTGGCTGGAAGATCTTCCCCCGCGGATGATCTTTGACTGGAACGATCTGGTCAAGATCTTCGTAGGAAACTTCCAGGGCACGTACGTGCGCCCTGGTAACTACTGCGACCTCCGCAGCTGCAAGCAGAAACTGGGAGAGTCCCTCCGGGACTACATCCGGCGCTTCTCCAAGCAGTACAATGAGCTGCCCCAGGTCGCCGACTCTGACGTTGTCGGAGCATTCGCTGCAGGAATTTCCTGCAAAGAGCTAGTTCATGAGCTAGGGCGTCAGACGCTGACCAGCATCGCCGAGCTCATGAAGATCGCTACCAGCTTCGCCTTAGGGGACGAGGTAGTGGGAGCCCTTTTCTCCGACCCTAAGGGCAAACAGAAGGAGGAGGCCCCCGAGGGCACCTTTTCCCGAGCCCTGACCAACAAGAAGAAGAAGGGGATGGGAAAGGCCCTACCATGCAGCGACCCCTTGGTGGCAGCCACCGAGCCCAAGGGGGCACGGCCCCCTCGGGGCCAGTTTTGACGAAATGCTAACCAAGCCATGCCCGTACCACGTAGGTCCAGTACAGCACACACTCGGTCAATGCGTAATGCTCAAAAAGCATTACGGCCGGCAAGCGTTCAAGGACGAAGCCGGCAAAAAGCCCGCCAAGGATCAGGAAGACAAGGACGAGAAGGACGACGACTCAGGCTGAACAAGTTCGGCAAGAGGTGGCTAACCAAGCTTCCCGTGGTGATATGGAGCCTGAGGACTATGCCGAACCGAGCCACGGGGTTCACGCCCTTCTTCTTGGTCTATGGCGCCGAGGCCGTTCTCCCCCACGGACTTGGAGTATGGTGCCCCGAGGGTCCGGGCCTACGACGAATAAGGACAACCAGACCTCTCAGGAAGACGCGTTGGACCAGGTCGACAAGGCTCGGGACGTCGCCCTACTGCACTCAGCTAAATACCAGTAGTCCCTTCGCTGGTACCACGCTCGGCGCATCCGAGGCCGAGCCTTCAATGTAGGCGACCTGGTATTGCGGCTCAGGCAGGACAACAGGGGACGTCACAAGCTGACGCCACCATGGGAAGGACCTTTCATCATCGCCGAGGTGTTGCGGCCCGGGACGTACAAGCTGGCGAACGAAAAGGGCGAAGTCTACAGCTACGCCTGGAATATCGAACATCTACGTCGCTTCTATCTCTGAACCTTGATCGATTGTATTGTATAAATCATGAAATCAATAAAAAGAATCGTTTCGTCCTTCTTTATATTGATTTTAATCCTGAGCCGACCCTCGAGAAAAAGTGAACTCGTAAGGTTCTGCGCATAACAAAGTGAGGCTCAGCCTTACATTTAAGGCTGACCCTCCCTCGGGGGCTAGGACGGGGGGAACCCCCGGACTCTCCCGAGCCGCAACGAAAATTCAAAACTTAAAAATTTCAAAACTCGCTGAAATTTTTCCTTTTCCCGATCACATCTCCCACCTAAGTCAAACCGAGGCTTATAAAGCTCGGAAGAGCAAAAGAAGTCCCAGAGGACAGAGCCGGCCGAGCCGCGGGACCGCCTACGCCTCCGGGCTACGGCATCCTCACTCGCCACTCCGCGTTCGAAGGATAACTCGAGCTCAGAAGAGAACTAATAAGATCAACGTTCGGCAAGAGCAGGAGACTCGGGAAAACTCGGCCAAGATTTCTTCTTAAGTTTTCTCTCTCATCGAAACTTTTAGACTACAGGCTGCGTCTACGCCTCTAAAGCTATGACACCCGGAAAGGTCTCCCGAGGCTCGATGGCCCGGGCACAGAGTCAGTAGAGGAAAATACTTAAGAGAAAAGCGCCGAGAACGAACAAAAAGCAAACATAAAATAATATTTACATAAATATTAAGGCCACGAAGGGCCGTATGTTTGTTCCCTGATAACTACTCACGACAATTTTTTTCTGAGGGCACGATGGCCCGACTTCTTCTCACGGCAGGTCCAGGGGAGGGAGCTCGACCTCGGGCTCAAAAAGGCTCGCCAGCACCTCTGCAGGCGTCCTCATGGAGTCCTCCAACGCCAGGAGCACCTCGTCATCTGCCTCAACGAAGCCCTCGCTGACGGGGCCGGCGTCAAAGTTCTCGTAGTGAGACTTGGCGACCGATAGCGTCTTCTGGACTCCGGTCAGCAGGGCCTCCTAGACGCGGTCGCGGACACTACCGTGAAGCGCCTCCAATCGGCTGCGGAGCGACATCCCCGAGGGCTCGCCGCCGCTGCCGACGGAGTCACACATGGCGCGTGCCACCCACTGCAGCCCCTGGTTGTCGCGGACCTCGCCGTCGTAAGCGGCCCGCAGAGCTGCAAAGGTATGAAACGAGAAAATAGACAGGGTTTCAGGCAGCAAGCAACGAAGATGAACGAAGCAAAAAGAACCTGACACAACGCATACCGCCGGTCTCCTCCTTAGCCAGCCGCGCCGCTTCCCGAGCCTTCGACGCCTCGCCCCGCGCCAAGTCAACCTCGCCGACTGCCTGAGTGAGGGCTGCCTGAGTCTCCTTCAGGTCATCGGCCAGTGATGCGGCGGCGGAGGTCTTCTCGGCGGCGAGCTGCAGGGCGGCGTTGCGCTCCCTCGTCGCCTCAGCCAGGGCGCTCTCCAGCTCCTGCGACTGCCTTGTCGACGCGGCGACCCGGCCCACTGCCTCCGTGAGCTCCTCCTTCTGGAGGACGTTGCTGACACTCACTTCGGCGAACCGGGAGGTCACGGCAGCGAGCTCGCTCTGGGCACGGTCTAGCGCCCTCTTCTTTAGGTCGAGCTGCCTCCAAAGGCCAAGCCCACCGCGGAGGAAGTGGGACTTGTCCCGGGAGGTGCGCATTAGGCCCTAAGAAGGAAAGAAAAGACGACAGCAGGTAAGTCGAGCACTTACACGCAGGAGAAGTTACAAGGCAACCGAGGCTCACCCGAAGCCGATCCGAGAGCTCCGTGTCGAGGACATCGGTGACCGCGCGGAGGGTCGCTGCCGAGCCGGACCCCCGCTCCTAGACGGCGTCCCACTCGGGGCCCTCGAGGTCATCCCGAAGCGAGAAGACGGGAGGCCCCTGAGGGTCCGCCCGATCCGCCCACTCGATCCGAGAGGACGTCAGCTCCCGAGGAGGCAGGCCCGTCAGGGCCAATGCCCAAGGACCCTCCTCACAAAGAGGAGGAGCCGTCGCTGCTGATGTCCGCCGCCGCCGAGTCCGCCGTGACCGGTTGCGCGGCAACGTCAACGATCGGCTCCCGCGAGGCGGTTCCGGAACCAACAACCGGAGTCCCGGGGGCTGGCAACGGAACTGCCTCCGCAGTAGCCGAGGATGCGGCAGTAGCAACCTCGGACGGAGTCACCCTCCCCGTAGAAGGTCCCTCCGATGCCGACGTCAGACCCACGAGAGGGTGAGTCTCCTCGCCCGAGGCGCGGGCTCTCTCCCCGGCCGTGTCATCCCCCCGGATCTTCAGCACCTTCTGGCGAGAGACCCGGAGAGATAGCCCGGACCACGTGCTATGGCGGCAACAGGAAAAAGGTAATGTCATTACATTGAAACAAAATTCCGGCAGGAAAAATCGACACGAAAAATGACTTACGAGGTCTTCGGGCACCAACCTCCTCTTCCTTTTCGCCGCCCCGGAGCCGGTCGGAGCGGCAAGCTGGGCGGATGAGCCAGGCTCCGCCGACGATGGAGGAGTGACCAGCACCTCGGCATCGCGCCCGGCCCCGCTCTGTGGCACGAAGGACGCCCGCTCGCCCGAGGGAGTCTCGATGGTGACATCTCTCGGCGGGGGCATGGGTGGCGGCACCTCCAGGTCCTCCCCGCCTGTGGCCGTCAGGACGATCAACGACGCGTCGGCGGGGAGGGTCCGCCGAAACAGGGGACCCTCGGTTCCCCCCGTCAGAGCCTCGGGGCATCTCGGGCGCCGGGCCTGAGCCCGTTCTCGGCCCCTCCGGCGGAACCTCACTGCTGATGGCGGGCGGAACCCCGCCTCTTGATGTTGCCCTGCCAAGAGCCGCGTCCTTGGACGCGGTTTTCCGGCAGGTTTGCCCGAGGGTTCGGATCACGAACCCCGGCACTTCCGCCGGCGGACGCTGACAGCAGAGCCTTTCCAGGCTCATCAGCGCCCACCGCGGGCTGTGTGGCCGCAAGCGAACCGGTCAGACACCATCAAGTCAAAGATGGAAAAATCTTCTTCTTCTTCTTCATCGTCGTCGTCGTCGTCCTCGGTGGGGGTATCCACCTCAGGCTCCCCGGCCTCCCTCAGGCGGCGGCTGGCACTGGGAGGATTCCTCCACCTTCCGCGCCTTCTTCTGCTTCCGGGCGGTCGCCTTGTCCTTCTTCGCCTTCTCTGCCAGTGGCCTGGAGGCGGTTCTGGGTTCGCCGTTCTTTGTCCTCCGGGACGGGCGGAAGGGAAGCCTTCCCGGTCTTGGAGAGGCCCTACGACGAACGAAGAAGAAAGGTTAGGTAGAAGATGGGGAAACCAGCAGGCCCGATCAAGCGAACGACACTTACCAGCGTCGGGAAGCCCGTGCAGGGACGCATAGGCACCCGGTTCACCTCCTCCCAGGTAGGATGACCCCCCACCACGTAGTCGACGCGACGCATGACCTCCACCTCGCTAAGGTCATGGGCCAGCATCGCCGTGCCCTCCCGCTGCGACCCGGTCACCATCTGATGGATCGCCAGGCGGCGCTCCATCAGAGGTAGCACCGTCCGCATGTGGAAGTTCCCCGCCACGCCGGCCCCTGTAAGGCCCCTTTTGTTCAACTCCTCAAGCGCGTCGAAATAGACGGCCAGGTGCTTGGACTCCTTCGATGGGCACCCCTATTCCCACTGAGGAAGTGGAGCCATGAGCGCCCTTCCCGTGAACTTGGGGAAGAGACCCCCGTCGTTGCGAAGATAGAACCAGCCACTGTGCCACGCCTTATTGGAGGAGGGGGCCCTGCAGGGGATGCATGATGAGGAGCGGATCACGAAGCCACAACCCCCCGCGCGCTGGATCTCCCGCGGCTTCCTCGCGCCGGCCGACTTGGTGTAGCAGTCGACGCGGGAGACGCGGTGCCACAGGTTCCAGTGCGGGGGCACCCCGAAGTAGCCTTCACACAGGGCTGGTGAAAATCGACGCCTGTGTGATGGAATTCGGGGTAAGGTTGTGGAGCTCCAGCCCGTTCTCGAAGAGGAGGGCCCGGCAGAAGCGGCTTGGAGGCGAGCCAAGCCCACGCTCGTGGTAAGCAATGAAGCTCACCACGTACCCCTCGCCGAGGTTCGGCTCCTCGTGATCGCGCGGCGGCACGGCCTACTCCGGGTGCTGCGCATCGGTGCGAGGACGCAGCAGCCCCAGAGTGACAAGGCGCTCCAGCTGCGCCTCTGTCACAGTGCTCCTCGGCCACGGCTCTAGCCTGAGGATGCCGGCGGCCGCCGCGGCAGCGTCGGTGGCGGCGACATCGGCGGCAGGCGTCGACAGCGGTGGAGGAGGAATCCATGGCGAGTGAAGGGGAAAAGGCTGCGGGGAGAACGATGGCCACGGCAACGATGGCTCTAGCAAGGAAGCGAAGACGAGGAGATGGGCGACTGGGAGCGAGAAGGCGAACTGGTCGTGCGAGCGAAATGGCTAAGGTAAAATGAAAGAAACCGCGATCTTTCCTTATATACCTGAACCGTGATCCGCAGTGAATCCGCCGTATTAACTACGTGGGACCCACCACGATCCCCACATCGCCTGCCATCGCCGCGCACGCAAACCGCCTCGACTGCGCTGAAACCGTCGCGTCCGTCAGGCTTCGCACCTCAAAAGGTGAGCCAAATTATTATAACCGCGCACCTTGATTCTGCCAATATTCTCTCCTTCCCGACGAAGGAACCCCGGGCTCGGGCGCCCGTTACGTTTCCAAGGGATCGAAGACTGGCTCACAGCGGCTCGAACAGTCTTCCCAGGGAAACCGAGTTAGAGACAGCTAGTGGATGGGTCACGAAAACGGCCAGTATCCCGACGCCCGAAACTTCACAAGGGACATCCCATGCTGTGTCCAAGACCCAATAGCGAGTCGGTTACGTGGAATCCCTCCGTGGGAGGCATCATGCCCTCGGGACCCATCGAAGGGACCCGACATCCACTAACTGACCCTCGGGAAACATTTAGAGTGTGCTCAGGCCACTAGCCGACCCCCAACGAACGGGGCACTGGACCACCACTTGGACCAACCCGTTTGTAGCTCACCGGAAATGCCGACTCGCGCCCCGGCGGGGAAGTCGAGTAGGACCAAACCTTCCTTTTTCCGAAAAAAGAGCGCAAAGGTCGAACTAACAAAAGACAGGGAGGACTGCGTCGACCTCCGATATGAAAACGGAGGCCCGGGAACTTGCCCTGCACCTCGGAAATACCACCAGATAAACTCCCTTTACGATGGGAGGCTCGGGGGCTGCATTTCCGAGGGATCATCTTCCTTTGATAAACACCCGAGCACACGCAACTACGATTTTCAGACTTTGAAGGGATATAACATCCCTCCAAAGCCTCGGGGGCAACACTCGGCGGGTGCGCTCACGAGCACCCACCGGAAAACTATCCTATCCTTTACTGTTTCGACAGGCGAAAAGGTTTTAAACCTGTGGAGGAGTACCTTCACTCCCCTACAGGCTCGGGGGCTACACCCGCAGGGTGCGCTCGCGCGCACCCAGCGGAAAAGGCACCTACTCCCAACCACAACGGCAGGCGAAAAGACTTGAACCTGTGGACGAGTACCATCACTCCCCCACAGGCTCGGGGGCTACTGTCAGGTACCAAAGTATGGGGTACCCAACTTCAACGCAAAAACAAGCAACCTCAGCACAACTGTCACACCCAATTTTAAGGATAAAATTGAATGAACCAACTTATGTGCGCCCAGAGATCAATCTCACACATAAGCGACAAATTACATAGTACCATCACAAGGTCTAATATATAATGAATAATATCACAGAGTCTTTACATTAATAACAGCGGACTAATATAGATAACTCTCTCGCGGAAGCTCCAATTCACAGGGAAATAGTTGACTGGTGAACCACAATCCTAGTAATCCTCAGAGGAATCATCATAGTCATCTGTTACCCATCCGGGATTTTTATCCAAATATGAAAAATAAAGCAAGCGTAAGTACATGTCGTACTCAACAAGAATAACATGGGTTTATGAGGCTCAATTAAGGCATGACACTGGTTTGACAGCGGTTGCTTTTAATTGATCACATTTTAGCAATTTGAGTAGCAGCAATAGAATATACCAAGGAAATAAGATTTGCATGATCATATAAACATGATAATTAATATGGAATAAACATCAATAGAAACTTCAAATAAATCAATATTCAATTAGTTAAATTCCTGTAAGACGTCCAAGGCCGCTCGTGACCGTGAGCGCGGCTGATATATCAGTTTTACACTCTGCAGAGGTTGCACACTTTCACCATAAGTCGTGATTCCCATATGCCAAGGGTCATGACTCCCATGTCACCTCACCAAGGAAGTGCGGCAGGGTACACTATGAAGTCTTTCAAAAGCCTTCCTAACATGCCACTAATCAATCCGGGCGCAATGGCAAGGGGTGGTAGAGCCCTCCTTCTAGTGGCACACACACACACGCAGCAGTACACACAAATACAGGAGCCGCAAAACAACCAGCTCGGCAAGGAACCTTTCAAGATTAACAACATAATAGAGAGTAACTTCATACTTAACTAAAGTCAGAGCCATATGACCCTCATGGTTGCAGCTGTAAGTCCCGGTGTCATACTTACAGTTAAGTCCTTAGTCCATGTTGCTAAAAAGCATCTTTTAATCTTTATTTCATGATTAATTAATCAAGTTCATAAGATCATGACATCATCAAGCACTAGCATCACTACTCAAATGCAATCTCATAGGTAACAAGGATCAAGTGATCAAAGCTAGGAATAAATGCTAGGGTTAACAAGGTAGACACATGCATCATGAATTTAGTGATTAAGGTGAATAGGCAACATAGATGGTCCATGCTATACTTGCCTTGATCAAAGTGCTCTGGAGAACTTGGATCCTTCGTGTACTCTTGATCACCAACGTATTGCTCACCGTCTGAACTCGATCATAAAATCACCACACAATCATCGAGGTAATCATACACGAAGCAAAGAAGATCTATATTAGAAATAGTACACCAACAGTGGAAAAACAGATTGAAAAGTATATAAAAATAATCTACGCGTCGCTACGATTCCAACGATATAAAGATCACGAAAATCGGAGTTCAAACGGAGAAGTTATGAAATAAACAAGTTTTACTTTAATAAAATAATAGATTAAATCTAATCTCGAATTTTAAAAGTTAAAAACATGAGTAACAGTAGCATCATTAGGTAGATTACGAAGTTACGAATCTAACGAGACTTGAACGGATCAAATCGGAGCTAAAACGAATAAAATATGGCCGAAATAAACTGAGTGGCAAATCTGTAAATATTGAAAACGCCTTTTGAATTAAAACTGAGGAAATACGTTTTCTAAATAGGAAAGCGTAATCTGAGAAATACGCCAAAGGACCGCGGGTTAGAACATTAAAAAGCTCAGGGGCTCTTTTGCAAAAGTGCCGGCGAAAGGGTATCTCTCACTGTGAGCCGTTGGATCGGCCGTGGACGGCGCAGGGTAGCTCGGGGAAAAGAGGGGCGGCCCTGGTCGCCGGAGTCGGGCGGCGCCCGGCCAATTCCTCGCCGGAAGATGGCTGGAGATGGCGTTTTCGGGGCTAGGAAGCTCGGCACACCTCGGGATCTGGTCGGGAAGCAAGAGGAGCTCAAGCCAAACCTATCTATGGTTTCGGTTGCCACAGAGGTAGCTCGGAGAGGATGCGGCGAGCTAGGTGGCGGAACTATGGCAGCGGCGAAGCTCAGGCATCATGGCTATAGTGCACAAAACTGAGGGAGAAGGGGTCGGGAAGGTCCCTGACCTTGCTGCGAAGCTTGGAGAACAACCAATTTCGACGGAGAAGTCCTCCCGAGGAGAAATCGACGGCGGCGGCGGAGCTCGGGGCGGCGGCTAGGGAAAGATTGGAGGGCGTGGCTTGCTCGGGAACTTGTGGGGAGGGACGGCAGGGCTCGGCCGACCTATATAGGGGCGCGAGGGAGGTGTAGGAGAGCTGGACTCGGTTGGGACTCGACCCGGAGGAGGGAGCGCTCGTGCCTCGCGCGGACTCCGACTGGAGGAAGGGGATGGCGCGGGGCAGCGGGCCCTACGCGTCAGCGGTAGAGGGAGGGGCAAGAGGGTCGCGGCTTCCTTTTATGGGCCAGTGGAGGCATGCACGGGATGGACTCGTCCGAAAATTCCGGCGGCGGTCAGTTGGACATCGAGTCCTGCTCGGACTCCAGAGGGAGGAAGGGGACGACTCTGAGCAGCGGGCCCCGCATGGCAGCCAAAGGAGAAGGGCGCCTACGCGAGGAAGATGGGCCGGCCTGCCGACGCTAGGGCGGCCTTCGGCCCAAGCGGGGGCAAAAAGGGAAGAGGGGAGGGATGGAGGAAGAGTTTCTCTATTTCCAAATTGCTTTGCCAAATAGGTTTTCAAATTTATTTGAATATTTTCAAATCTCAATAAAGTGCAAATCAAACAAAATATCATTGAGCAGCATGGATGCAACAAATCATGTTTCTAATTCCTATGATTTATTTTAATTGCTAAAAAAAATTATTATTTGCCAGGTTAATATGCCAAACAATTGCATAAATAAATCAATTTATCCCTATTTTAATAAAAGCAAATTTTAGGGTGTTACAACAACCTGGCCCAAATAAGGCCAGCCAAGGCCCATGGAGGCTACGCACGTGAAGGCCCAAAGTGGCCTCACGTAAGGCCCGGCGGCACGGCTCGGGACAGCAGGCACCCTCGGGCGCCAAATCTCCGATTCGCCCGAGCCTCCACGAGAGGGCTCGGGACAGCGGCACCCTCGGGCGCCTAATCCCCGATTCGCCCGAGACTCCACGAGAGGGCTCGGGACAGCGGCACCCTCGGGCGCTAAATCTCCGATTCGCCCGAGCCTCCTCATCCCCCTCGAGCGCGGTCTCTCTAAGGCATCCAATGCACAGTCGACGTCAGCAGGGCAATCTTCGATCGCAAGGGACCCCTCTGACCACTTTACAGGCACGGCCCCACTGACTGGACGCCGTGAGGCGACGGCACCCCACTCGTGCACGTCCTCCGTACCAACTGCCATACCTCCTCCGGCGACCGATACGCCCCTTGCTGACGGAGAGATTCTCCAACCACGACAGCGACACCTCCTGCCCATAACGCATGAGTCCCGCTGGGGACAGGAGAGGTGACGGCTGTCCCGCCGACCCGGGAGTATGGGCAATGTAGCAACAGGACCGTTCGTCCCCTCGGGAAAGTACCAGCGCGCATGAGAGGAAAACACGCCCGAGGGAGGACACCCCTAATGACCCATCCCGTCACGCTCCCGATGGCAAGGAAGGCTCCCAGCCTCGGGAGTCAATATTTGAAAGTCAACCGGTCTTCTCGATGCACTGTGCAGGACCGGACGCGACGCCGTGATGCACCGCCACGCAGCAAGCCACGTCCCATACACTGTGCCACCTTGGAACTCAACGATCGAACAGTAAAAGATCAGTCGAATGACCGAAGCCATACCACCGAAACGCCAAGACGATGGCGTGGCTGACAATAGCCACTAATCACCTCTGATCCCACCATGCCAAGTATTGTCATCATAGGTCACCACATGTAACTCTGGCTTCTCCCTTGTAACTATAAAAGGGAGAGCGGAGGCCAGTCGTAGAAAGAGATTCACCAAGTTCACTGACACCAACATACACACAATATAGCTACACGAAAACGAAAGCATCCTCTTCCGCGCACAAGAGACTTGGGATACTCTCCCTCTCTCGACTCAGCTTGTACCCCCCTACTACAAGCACCCCGGTGCAAAGCAACATGACTCGCCTCTCCACTGGACGTAGGGCCCTCTTGGCCTGAACAAGTATAAATCTCCCGTGTTCCTCCTTGCACACCATCCGAAACCTCAACCGCAAAGCACAAGTTACTAGCCGGTGCTAGCGCCCACCAAAACTAACACCGACAAACCACATCTAAGCACCATGCTTACATGCTGTTCATCACCCACCCATGATATCAATGAATGAGCGCTATAAAAACCTATGTATGAATATGAATGCATCCTAACTATGCAAAGTATACAATCTATGAATGAGCGCTATACAAACCTATGTATGAATATAAATGCATCCTAACTATGCAAAGTATACAATCTAGATAAGCAATGAATAGCATAATTGAGAACATAATTAATAGTAGAACAATGTCAATCAACTTCATCTCAAGCACTCAAGAGAGGTTTAAGATACAAGAGAGAGCTTACAATGACTTCGAGAAGTCTTCTAGCTCCAGACAAATCTGGAAATAGAGTAGAACTCGCTTCCTTCTACTTCTAACCTATGTGGATATGCTCTACATAGTGAAGCTCTAATGATTTTAGGGTTTCTGGCTCTGAACTGGTTGATGACTGAATTGATCTGATTGTGATATGAAACCTTGGGGGTCTGGGGGGTCCTTATATAGACCGGCGGGATGAACCGTAGCCCTTGGATCTAACCGACTTCGACGGGCGGTTAGGATTGCGTGAAATTTTGGGATGTGGGTCCACGTCGAAGCGGAGGCCGCGAAGCTTCACTGACAGGTCGGCCGACCTGGTCAGTGGGTCGGCCGACCTCCCTCAGCTGCCAAGTGGGCTCCGCTTCTGCCAGCAAGTCTCTGGTGTTCTCTAGAATATTCTTGATCTCCTTTCACGACAGATTTCGTTATTTTAATCTGACATGTGGGTCTCCCTTGATTCTTTTCTTTATAACCTCCTGCAAAACACTGATTCACCAAAACTATGGAATTCTATTAGTTAAAACCCTATTCTATGGTGGTGTTTGCTTTTATACCCTTATTTCATGTTTAGTTGACGAGTAAAATCATATAATAATCACCGTCAACACATAGCTAGAGCCAAAGCTCTCCAGATCACGCACCAGGAGCACGCGCCTGCCACCAGAAGCAAACCCTGCCCTCTGCCGTGGCCCGGAACACCTTCTCTCCGATGGCATCCATCCTCGTCTTCTCCTCGGTCATGCATGTCGATCTCCTTCGCACGTCGCCCCACGCCCTTCATCACCTCGCTTGGGAAGACTCCCATGGCGCCCGTTGCGGACGGCTTGCCGATGGCGAATAGGATAAGTGCATGCCTCCCATGGCCACTAGCGAGGCCTTCCTGGACGCCGGCCCTGCAATCCTAGCTAGCTTTGAGCTAGGTTCGTGGGTGAATGCATGATCGAAAAAAGAGGTGGTGGAGGAACGCAAGGGGCGGTGGCGCTGGGGATGAGGCATAGCGCTACCAAGGAAGGTGAAACTAGGGACAAAGGTGGGAGGTCGGGCGCTCCAGGGAGGTGACAAAACACACGCCTCCAGCGCCCAATCCAGCTGAGACTGCCAAGAACGATTTTTTTTGTTTTTGTAGGGTCATGCCCAAGGGTGCTTTAAGGGCGTGCAAGCCTGGCTCGCTAGCTGGCCCAAGGGTGTTTGGGAAACTAAAAGGGGTTAGTTGGCCAATCTTTGACCATTTTCGCATGAAATGAGAGTGGTATGTGATGGAGGAAACTTCCAAAGCTAGGGTCCATGCACTAATATGCGTAGCTAGTCATGTGGAGTTCCTCTCGGGGATTAAATGGCTCATACTAATGGTAGGTTTAGGGTTAACACAACATTTCTAACATGGTTAGTTTCCGTGTCGTTCAATCATGCGTTCTGGAATATAATTCTCCCGCGTGACTCAGCTAATGGTAGTATGGTGGCGTGTGCATTACTCAAAAGGGCCAATCATTTTTGACCCTAGAAGTCAAATCTACAAATGGAACAGATGAGGGGTGATACATGTTTCATATCTACCTTTTGACCCTCTTTGTTACCTTCGTGTGCCTTGATTTGAGATTTCATTGCATGGTCGGCCCTCAACTTGGCCTTAGTTTGGTTCATTTTCCTTTTCATACTGTGCTCTAGCTATTCCACCTGGATCTGGGACAGGACCTAGATCTACATTCTATCTACATCTAAATTTGGGGGGAGGGAGCATCTATTTGGGGGGAGAGGTGACAGTTATTAGGATGGCGCTCTACCTTATTTTACGACGGTCGGTCATCATAGACAATGATAGAGTGCAGGTTTAAGATTATGGTTGTTGATTGGGTCCTGCTAACGAAGGAGGATGCACTAGACGTCTCCTTCACGTCATCAAATAGTGGGGGTGGCATTATGAGTGGATCTATATTGGATCACCAATAAAGGCAGGAATGGATCAAATACTGATTATATAGATGTATATAGATACTCCTCCGTATCAGAATTAGATGACGTTTAGGACAATGACACGGTCTGCAAAGTATGACTTTGACTTCGTATTTCTATTAAAATACTTATTGAAAAGTGATATATGCATACTTTTATGAAAGTATATTCCAAGACAAATTTATTTATATAGTTTTCATATTTCCAAACTCAATAATTTAAAAGATATTCATGATTTATATTCACAATGTTTGACCACGACCTTTTCCAAAACATCATCTTTTTTCGATACAGAGGGAGTATGTTTAGACTGCACTATTTTCTATATTCTAATATGAATACAGGATGTTCTTGAACTCGAGTACGTAACAAACCATTAGGATTTGAATTCACATTCATATCTACTCAGATTCAAGGACATCAAGAGTTTGTTCACTTTATCGATGATTTTAGGGAAAAAGGTCATACAACATACAAGGGGCCAAATGACATACAATAAACCATTGGAAAATTCCTATTTGTAAGTACTATCTCCGTTCCTTTTTATATGGCGTCGACATATGTTAATATTAAATTTTGACCAATAATTAGGCTAATATTTTGTAACTTTTTATGATTATATTTGTAAGAAATTATATTATCCGACGATTACAAGTTTATAAAATCATGATTAGTATAATATACTCAATTCATCCCAAATTGTAAGCCATTCTAAGAATCTTGAGGAGTCAAACCATTTCAATTTTAATTAAGTTTATATGATAAGACAATAATATTTACTAATACAAACTAAGTTTCAATAGATTCTTCACCAAATACTAGGTAATTGTCCGTGTGTTGAAACGGGAAAAGTCTAATGCCATGATAATATAAGTTTGAATGTATGTTATACTGGTACCTAAAAAGCGATAATACAAGCGTGATTATTTGCAATATCACTATTATACGCTTCATCATCCATTGAAACTCCTCATAGGAATGTCTCTACGTTTCTGTTTGCATCCTTACCGATTGCACATCTGGGCTGATCTGGTTTGGATTGGAAATAGAACATTATGTTTAAACACATAAATAAAAATTCAAATCTCAGCCCTTTGGCGTGCTTGTGCTCGATCTGGCAAACGGAGAGAGCGCGACCTCAGCAGAGGCGCACGGCTCGACCATTCCCACGGGCCTCACGCGACCCACCAACCCAACGGCTCTCCCAAACACAGCTGTGAATCTCTCGCTCCTGATTGGTCCGCTGCCCCCTCCCACGGATCGCGCCCACGAAGCCGAATCCCGGCCGTCTCCTCCCCTCGAATCCAACGGCGCTCGGCTAACGTCACGCGGATCGGCTTCCCACCCCATCCCCCGCGCTATAAAAGCCGCGCCAAAACCACTCCAAAAATCCAAATTCCCCCGCCGCATTGCCAAACCCAAAAAATCACCCGTTCCCTCCCAATCCTCGGCGGCTCGCGAGATGGACGGCGGCGGCGGCGGCGCGAAGGCGAAGAAAGCGGCGGCGGGGCGGAAGCTGGGGGGCGGCGGGCCGAAGAAGAAGCCGGTGTCGCGGTCCGTGAAGGCCGGGCTGCAGTTCCCCGTGAGCCGCATCGGGCGGTACCTGAAGAAAGGGCGGTACGCGCAGCGCGTGGGCACGGGCGCGCCCGTGTACCTCGCCGCCGTCCTCGAGTACCTCGCCGCCGAGGTGCTGGAGCTGGCGGGCAACGCGGCGCGCGACAACAAGAAGAACCGCATCATCCCTCGCCACGTCCTCCTCGCCATCCGCAACGACGAGGAGCTTCGGCAAGCTGCTCTCCGGCGTCACCATCGCGCACGGCGGCGTCCTCCCCAACATCCACTCCAGTCCTCCTCCCCAAGAAGGCCGCCGAGAAGGCCGCCGCCGATGGCGCCAAGTCCCCCAAGAAGGACCGCCGCCAAGTCGCCCAAGAAGTAGTCGTCTGATCTGATCTCAGCAGCTTTTGAGGGAGTTGTGGTGCATGCATTTTGCTGTTCTTGCGTGCTCGTGTGTATGTAGTGATGTGTCGCCTCATGTTATCGTGTGCCTCGATCGAACTAGGTTAGTTCGAGCGGTGGGTGGTGATGGGATCTTCATCTTAGTATCTAAGTTCTAATGAGAACAAGAGGAAGCATCTTGCTTTCTTTGTATTTTGTAATCATTTGTCTCTGGCCTGCATCTATCAAGTTGTGAATCTGTTCTTGGCCCTAATTTTGTCTCTGATTCCAAATAGGCTCCATCCTATCATGGTTTTGTGTTCATCTATGATTGACCAAACCAACTGCGATGGAAGGGTTTCAGAACAATGGTTTGAGTACATTTCTGACGGAATTGGTAGGTCAACAGGCGCACTCAAAACTATGGTTCTATTGAAACAATGAAATTCATGCTGTTTTTATTTTGTAGTTTGTTGTCTGCCATGTTGCCGTGGTGTTGGTGTGGCTGAAATGGGGAGTGGAACATTGAATCCGAGTTTGAAGTCGATATGCATTCTTGACAGATTTTAGTAGTTGAACGGGTGAATTCTTAGCAGAGTTGATTTGTTCAACTCACAAGTTCAGATATCCATTTGATTGAGTTGAGGGTTCAAATATGCAAGCAATTTGCTGTTGGTAGGATTGTGAACAAATTTCAACCAACTGTTCTAACAGAATGTAGGATGAACAAGATAAGTTCTGTGGCAGTAATCTGCTCATGATTTCATCACTTGAAGTGTGTTCCGGCCCTCTCCTGTTTCCTAAAATAACAGAGAAATAAACAAAAGCGTTTACGCCATGGCAAGATTGTACAAAGGTACGTTGCCACCGTATTTAAATTATAGATACTAGAAAAGAACAAATTCAGTCACCAATGATGAATTATATATCACAAAAGCGAATGAATATTACGATAGCAATTAAGTACATGTCAACATATATTGGCACTCAGGCCAGAAAAGAATATTTCGCCAATCTTGATGTTACTAGCTTTAGCTACTACCGACTC
Organism: Eremochloa ophiuroides; assembly: GCA_038502445.1. Lineage (NCBI taxonomy): Eukaryota > Viridiplantae > Streptophyta > Magnoliopsida > Poales > Poaceae > Eremochloa > Eremochloa ophiuroides. The sequence continues at coordinate 790,178 of JAHLJS010000008.1, read as the reverse complement.
CCCAGGGGCTTTCGGTTTTTTGATTGAGACTTCACTACTAGCAGTATACAAGACACCATACAAAATAACAATACTCGTTCCATGTGGTAAACAGTCTCCCAGTTTTTCGTCAACATCCTCCACCGTCCCGGCCACCAGCATCCTACCTCCTCAGGCCCTCAACGATGTAGGTAGCATACAGATCCCTGTGTATAACAAAATCACATTGTTGGGTGGTTAGACTGAAGGTCAAAACGAGGACATGTGTTTAACAAATCACTGCTACGGATGATCAGGACTGAAGAGTTACAATCAATCAACTTACATAGAGTGCTGTATGACTTCATAAGCGTCACTTGCAGGCAGAAAGTCGTTCACAGCAACCTCCTTGTTCTCATTCTTCTTGTCTGAATCTCTCGGTTAAAGAAACCTTTTCAATCTAAACAGGAGGCAAGCATTCTAACATTTGCATCGTCTTAAGATAGTTAACTCGTGCCAAGTTTTTTTTCTTCTTCTAAAATTGGCAAAGGCTGTGATATTCAAGCCAAGTTTGGGGAATTTTGTAGAGTTAGAAGGATTTAGTAAGCATGCTGAAAACATTAATCAGAAGTACTAGACTCTTGTCTAATCATAAAAGGATACAGTCCTCAAAGAAGCGCCTGATTTCAGCCAAGCGGTGAGGTGGGAGGTCCTTGATATCATTGTAATGCTTGTACTCAGGATCATCAGCGCACACTGCAATGATCTTGTCGTCTGCCTCTCCTTGATCAATCATGGGCATAACGCCGATGGCCTTTGCACGTAGGAAACAGCCTGGGATAACTGGCTCCTGCAAGCACAGAAGTAACAGTTTATGGACATGTTCTCAACTATAGGCAGAAACGGAAAATGACTGGCTCCTGCATGCATGGAAGTAACAGTTTATAGACATGTTCTCAACCATACCCAGAGATGGAAAGTGACAAGATTTGAAAATTAGCTCAACTTATAACTAAGACTGCTCAGACCATTACCGATATACCATTTCGTGATTCATATAATGATATAAAAACAAAAAACAGAAAAAAGAAGCATACCTGCATTATAACCAGTACATCCAAAGGATCACTGTCTTCACAAAGTGTACGAGGAATGAATCCATAGTTGTGTGGGTAAACAACTGATGAATACAGCACACGGTCCACCTGCATGTGCACACACATTGAAATGGAAAAACAGGAAATATTAGAACAGGCAAGAAATATCACAATAAGACTGGAGGGTAAACAGCATTGCTTTACCTTGATCAGTCCAGTTTTCTTGTCAAGTTCATATTTAACCTTGCTGCCCCTGGGTATCTCAATGACCTAACATATGAATAGGAGTCACTTTTATGAGTCTTTCTTAAACATTTTGGCATGCATCAGAAAGTGCCAAGCGGCACAGGAACATGGATGACACAAACACTTCATAGGCATTGATTCAAGTCCAGGGAGTTTTTTTTTTAATAAAAAAAACAATAAAATAAAATGTATTATGCTAACATGAATGTATCACAAGAATTATACAACAATCTTAAGCAACAAGAAGACCAGTCAATCAGGTGAAGCATGATAGGGTGTCCTTACACAGTTGAATATGGTTGGAGCGCCAGGACCTGCATGAATTCATGAGGAAGAACTTAAACTTCTGACCTCAAATAGCAGAAATCGAGGGCTGGCCATTTGTCAAGACGAGTAAGTACAATACCTATCTCCAGATCATGCCAAGGGTGTGCAGCAACAGACCTCCTGGACATGGATGACAGTATCCTTTCGTTCAAGGCAGGAACCTTTTGGAATGAGCCTGTCTCCTTCACGGTTTCCACAGCGGGCGCCATCAAGACAACCTGGCAAGGATTACAATACAAGGTCTCTAGTTAAGTTGGTTTTGAATTGGTCTTCCAGGAGAAGGAAGAGCAAACAATGCGCACTGATGACAAAGTCCATCATTGACCGTGCGTGGTAACACGGTCCATACTGAAGACATGGTCCAACACTGACTACACTAGGAAGCGTTGATCCGTGTTCCTTTGTCATAAAAACAACACATTGTTAGGCTACCTAAAAGGTGGGAGTCACAGCCTTCACGAATCAGGAGCGATCATAAAACTAAATAAGTGGATCAAGGTAATGTTTTTCGGAAAAAGAAGGTACTACTGGGTTTGCAGGTTCCTTTCGTCAACATGGATGCCACTATCTATCTTGTCTCATTTAATAATTAATAAATACAATAAAGTGAATAGGCAGAAAGTCGTCATGCAACACCGTTGTAATGCCTTAGATATTATTAAGCAATATATATACAACCCAAGTTTTCTTTCCTCTGCATACTAATTACCGGACGAGCACACAAAACGTATGATCAACATTGATCAAGCACAAACGATCTGGTAGCAAACCGAAAAGCATGATGATAACTAACAAGGGAGGCTGCAAAACATGCAGCACCAGTAACGTTATGTATGGCACGGTAGCGCATAGAAACAGAGCCATTACACATGGTGCGATATCTGGAGACAAAACGCATGATGCAATGTCTTGACGAGCGACAGCGAATGGGCTGTGAAGTGGTGCCACATTAAAGTGCGCGATGTGTACTCAGAAGTCTATTAATACATGCAAGTACAGAGAGACGGCGGGAGAGGCAATTTGCCAATTGAATTGCAGAGGACTAATGGTGTTTATTGCAGAGGACTAAACGGTGCCAAATGCAGAGGACTAGGCGTGTAACCAACAGTAACCTTTTTTAGGGTGGTTTAAGTCGAGATACGGACCTCCATATATGGCGTGGAAAATTGTGGCAACTGATACTCAATCAAGTCAATGGGAGGGAGGGACTAGTACGGTTATTACGGTATGAAAGCAGGGAGGAAATTGGTGGCCGGGCAGGCTGGCAGGCGTTAAACTTAAACAGGTTTGATTACCATACGCGTATTGTTGACATGGCGTCAGGACACGGCAAGGTTAATCGAAGAAGCGAGCTTAGGTCGTTGATGCACATGCACGCGATCTGAATCGCTTTTTGTTATGCCATAAATGGTTTTTTTTTTTTTTGGAACAAAAAAGAGTTAAGGTGAGAGTTGCACGCACGAACAAGCTTGTTTGAGTTTGAAGGGAATTACTTTCGAAAAAAAAAAAAAAACTGCGCAGCAAATTGGCTGACTACAACATAATAACAAGATGGGAACGAGGAACACGAGATTTGGCCATTTGGAACATGAGAATCCGGAATCCGTCGCGGCTGTCGGCGAGAACAAGAGTACTAGTATGTATCATGAATGAATGAACGAACGAGAAATGGAAAACAGGCAGGCCCGTTCGGGACCGGAAGCAACGGCGTGCGCGGGAGCTAACCGGTGAACGATACGGGGGATGAATCTAGCACGCAGCAGCAGCAGCAGCAGTAGCAAGCTGCTTGGGGGCCGGGGCGGTGATGAGGAACTGAACCGAAGAAGGCGAGGAAGGAAGGAAGGAAGGAAGGAAGAGGTGGTACGCACGCACCTGGCTTAGATCCAAATCTGGGGAGAGGGGGAGGCGGCGACGTCGGGGGAAGAAAGGAAACCCTAGGAGGCACGCGACGCGACGGAGTGGGCGGAGGCCGCGCGCGTCTGCCTGGTTTTAAAGCGGCGGAGGACGGAGGCAGGCGCGGCGGACGAGGACCGACAGAGAGAGAGACGAGACGACGTTGCCCCTGCCACGGTGGAACGGAATGGAACTTCCCGCTTCCTGGGTGGTGGTTCGGTGGGCCCCCTCCCTCGCTTTTCCGCGTTTAAAGGAAGCCACGCCCACGCTTGCTTGCAATTTTTTTTTATAAAAAAAACAGAGATAAAATATCGAGCAGAAGCAGCTGCTCTTCTTCTGGTCGGGTGCTCAACAGGCAGTCAGCGTCAGCCAGAGGACCCCCCCGCCCCCGATTTTCCCATATTTGCATGCGTGCCCCTTTAAGTTAAGGCCGGAAGCCGGGGGTGTTTGTGCGATTTTGCACGCACCGTGAGTCAGAGTGAGTGGTGCCCGGCCGGCGGAACGGAGACGACGCTGGCGTTCTCCGATCCGCCTCCACGTGGCAGCGGCTGGTGGGGGTCCGCTTTCTGATCCTGCCAATTGCCACGGGTGGGCCGCTGTCGGTGCGTGTGTGTTTGTTTTCCCCTTTTTTTTTTGGTTTTCGTAATAGTAATAAACATAATAAAAGGAATAAAATGACGAGGAGGAGTAATTAATCGCTGCCTGCCTCCGCGCAGGAGGAGTAATATGCGGGGCGGAATCGGATTCCATGGCGCGGTGCGGTTCGGTTCGGTGTGGATTGGATGCTTTGATGCTTGGCTGGCGTGGAAGCGACGCGACCCGTCGTCGGCGGCACCGCCACACACACAACACACGGCCGCTGTGCACCAGCAGCTGCGGCTCAACCTCAACCCAACATGTGATGCGCGCGTCTTCTTTGCACCAGTTTTTTTTTCTTCTTCTTCTTCTTCTTTTCTATTTTCACTTTTCAATGAATGGATTACTAATTGTTGCAGTGGATATTATATTGTGACCACAATAAAAGAATCAGGCGGAGAGGTGGCGTTGGCGCGTCAACAAACACACACACCAGAGAGAGGAACGGCGCGTCGCGGCGGCGACGGGCGACCAATAGCGGCAATTTTGCAAGCAACCCAAGGGTAGTGTCGGTCGCACGTCGGTGGTGCAGGGCGATGCTGTCTTTTTGCTGAGACGGCGGCGGGGGCGTAGCCGGTGGAGGCGCGACCAGCACGACCGGTCTGCTTGCTGCATCGCCTTCACCCTGCTGACAAGGGCAACTTGCTTTGCTTCCACAGTCCACACAGAATGCAGAGAAAGTGTAAACGCACAAGCCACAAGGAAGGATCCATGGACAAGACGCAGCCCAACAAAGCTGCGATTGTCAAGGGTGGAGCATAGACTTGTCTACAACATGTGCACTCTACCACTTGTATAGTTTCTTTCTCTCTTTTTTTTTCAGCTACTACTGCACGGCAAGGCAATAGTGGAATGGATCCCTTCCCTTCCCTGCGTGGTTGGCACGCGGTCTCAGTTCCCCCCCAGCCAGGCAGCCACTCAGATGTTGACCTCGGATACTTCACATGAGGAGCTGTTTGGTTTTAAAAAAACATATACTCCCTCCGTCCACAAATAAACATAATTATTTGATTTCTATAATTTCTGTTTGATCATACGTCTTATTCAAAATATTTTAATAAATTTTATTTATTTTGTTATAACTTATTTTATTGTTAGAGATATTTTCATAGTAATTTATTTATTTATTATTTGTATAAAAAATTTAAATAAGACGAATGATTAAAGATAAATAGTAGAAGTCAATGGAGGGAGGGAGTAGTGTTGCTCTGTGTGCCTCGGTCATCAGCGTCCTAAGGGCCTATTTACTTCAAAAAATTTATTTCTTTTTCCATCATATCAATTGTACTTTATGTCTGCATGGAGCACTAAATAAAGTATCAGCTGTTGCATGTTTATACTTTCTGTCTGACTAGCTCGAGATGAATTTTTTAAGTCTACTTAAGTTATAATTGGACAAAAGTTATCAAATACAAACGAAAGTGGTACAATACACCTTTCGTCCCTTTTCCCTAACTAAACACCGCTTAAGAAGATCTCGTCTGCTCTAAACAAAAGTCAATCGTCGTAGTACTACTGCTCATGCTATTAGCAGCAGCATATGCCAGCAATATCCCACCGCATCTTCTTATTTTTTTTTTTCCGTTGCCCTGGCCAGTCGGTCGGTTAGTGATGCCATCAAAACAAGGCAAGGCTTGTGAATTAATTATTAAGCCAACAACTACAGGGGAAAAAAAAGTCTTACTCGTCTCCCTTGATATCGTCATGCCATGCGCCTCGAGATGCTCGTAGTAGCACTCACGTACTAGTACCTAGAGATGGAAATAGTAAACATATTTATTCGATCGTCCGTTCGACCGAATTCGTTTAGAGGTGTTCAGATCTGTTCGTATTCAAGTCTGGATGTTCAATATCCGATACCGTATCCGTATCTAAATACTCAAATCATATATTTATGATATCGACATCTAATCGTATCATATCTGACATGACTGATACTATCTGTATTCGAATCCAAATCTAACAAAAAATATAAAAATAAATATGATATTGGTGATATCTGTTTATATTCGATCCGTTTTTATCCCCACCCGTATGGATAGGAGTAACAATAAATAATAATGGATCCACCGCACTGCACTAGAGGAGTACGTGCACACCAATACAATCTAAGGGTACGCACGGGTACTGTTATGTCATTGCAGGTTGCAGCTGTCACGTATGTATGAACGTACAATACTGCTGTCACCAGCAAAGATAAATTTTACTAACCAGAGGTCCACTGGCATCACCGTTAATCAACTGTAACATTAGTAGAGAAGCGACTTTTGATTCACACCCGTTTTTTTTTAGTCTTGATATTTTTTTTTATTTAGGACTAAAGAAGAATTAGTCCCGATTCTAACTTTTATAAGTTATCAGAGAACCTTTAGTCCTAGTTGAAAACACCAACCCGGACTAAAGGGTCAATATTAATCTCGGTTTGTGTTACCAACCGTGATTAAAAGCATGAACCTTTTAGTCCCGGTTGATAACACCAACCGGACTAAAAGTGAACCTTTTAATCTTGGTTGGTGTTCCCAACCGGGACTAAAGGACCCTTTAGTCCCGGCTGGAAACACCAACCGGAATTAAAGGGTGATCCGTGGGCTAATTTAAAAGAAATACATCCTATTTGAAGTCACATATGCTCTGTAGGTGGGGTGGTAAGCTGCGCGCGATGCCATACATGAGGTCTTAGGTTCGAATCTCATGGGACGCAGTGCATACTTTTTAGTCCCGGTTCTTCAAACGAGATTAAAAGGCTTAACCTTTACTCCCGGATTCCCAGTCCCGGTTGAACCGGGACTATAGGGGGTTAGGAACCGGGAGTAAAAGCGAGTTGTGACCAGAAAAAGATAAATTTTACTAACAAGAGGTCCACTGGCATCACCGTTAATCAAACGCATACGGAAAAAAAAAACTCTCATAATAAATCACAAACTTAACATCCTGTCTTTAATTACTTTTGTAATAAACTGTTGCTTAAGTATAAGTCAAAGGTTTAACAAGTTTATAGGAAAGAGTACTAACATTTATAGTTTTATAGTAGTATGTATTGTTAGATTTATTATAATGGCTCTGTTCAGCTGGCTGGTCCAGCCAGCACCAGCCAGCCATTTAGCAGTGTTATTCTCTCAGAATAATCAGCCAGTTAGCCGTACCGTACCAGTCAGCCGAACAGAGTGAATATATATGGTTTCATGATGTCCCAATGTGATCAATTTGATATTACAAATGTTATTATCTTTCTTTATAAACTTAACTAAACTTAAAATACTTTAAAGTCTTTTTTTTATGTCTGGTAGGTAGTTGTAGCATGTCTTTCTTACATGGAGCGAGAGAGAGGGAGAGAGCATCCTAAGATCATGTCTGCCATAAACTAGTAGTACGTACTGGTATTAGCATATGCCAGTAATATCCCACCCCACCGCATCGTCTTCCGTTGCCTGGTCAATACAATCGGTCACTGCCATCACAGCACGGAAAAATATCTAACACAAGAAAACAACTACTCCTATCTAAAATTTGATGGCCGGTGTCGTCGGTCGCACGTCAATCGGGGATCCATCCATCCTCCATCTTCCACCATCCATGCATGTTAGGGGGCTGTGGCTTGGCACTGCTGGCAGACTACTCATCGTCAGGACATGCGTGCATCACCCTTACCTGAATCCCCTATTCTCCGCGAGTTTTGTTGGTTTGTTTGAAAAGAAAGGTCGATTTTAATTGATGCTAATTTACTGTGAGAGAAAAAACATTATTCTCTCTCAGCGTTGTTCTTTTGACTAATTAGCGTTTATTTCTAGCTAAGAAATAATATTGCTCTCTCAGAACAAATCAGCATCAACTAAAATTAACGATCGTTTTTAGTCCAAAAGAACAGGCAAAGTCAAAATCTAGACAAGCAAATACAGAATGGATTTGGCACGCGAATGGAAATTTGGAATGGATCCCTTCCCTTCCTGCCGTCTCCTGTTTCCTGGCCATACGTGTGCATGTACGTACGTTTGGCACGCGACGCGCGCATCGTGCATCACCATCGATCGCCACCGATTTCAAATATATTTGATATTTAATTTGACCTCTCGCCTGCTGACTGCATCATTACTACTATAATAACTGCTTTTTCTACGTAGAACCAGCCAACTTTCTTTTCCCCGTTAGGCCGGGTACATATGTATGTAGGGAGTACTGGCTCCATCCCAAAATAAATATTATTTTTGTTTTTCGAGATGTCAGATTTTTTTAACTTTAACTAATTTTATATTAAAAAGTATTCATATCGAACGTACACAACTATTATCATTAGAAAGATCTTTAAATCTAGTTTTTTAATAAATTTATTTGAAAATAAAAATATTGCACATATTTTCTATAAATCTAGTCAAAGTTGAGAAAATTTAACTCACAAGCTTCCTATAATATCATCTAATATGAAACAGAGGGAGTAGGTACATGCACTCTAGTAGTCCTCTAGAAGCACGCAAGTTTCCATCCTCTTTCCTAGTACAGAGGGTAGAGAGCAGCAGAGTAAACCATAATTAATTTCTCCTCTTATGTATTGTTCCGATTAGATCTTAACTGTACATCTTAGGATAAATAAACAATTCCGGATTTTTAGTCAAATCTTCTATCTATAGGACAAAGAAATCCGGTCCACTCCAATTCCGTCTCCCAGAGGCCACAGCCACAGGTAAGCCTGGACAAAAAAACTCGAAGCTCATTAGCTTGCTCGGCTCATTAGGATAACGAGCCAAACCAAGCCAAGATTTTAGCTTGTTACCTATAACGAGTCAACTCGCGAGCCGTTCGCGAGCCAAACGAGCCACGCTTACAAGAAAAAAACAATAGAACTTATATTAATATTGCACTACTTCATGTCTTATACTTTACAATTAATTGATGATTGATTAGATCCTATGAAGTTGAGATTATTATGACTTTCATAATTTTATTTTTAATAGATGTATGGATATAAACCATGGATGCATGGTGTAATATATAATATATATTAACACAAAATAATTTTTTGTTCATTTTAAGACGTCTGGATGCATTACTTTTGTATTATTACTCTTCTCAACATTTAGATAAATACAAATATTAGTTTTTGTATATTTTTTATATCTAGCTCGCGAGCCTAACGATCCAGCTCGACCTTTTAACAAGCCGAGCCGAGTTAGCCCGTTATCTTAACCACAGGCCACTCCAATTCCGTTGCCTACCGCCTCCCAGTCGCAGGCAGACTGTTACAAATATATCATTAGATATATTGGGGATGACCTCATCCTAACTAACTGTTGGGATAGGGTTCCCCCTCTATCTTCTTACGACTCAAGCCATGGAAGGTTATCCTCCGTATTGGGAATATCTCCACGTACAGGGAAACGTCCCCACGATCTCCTCGGAAGCGGTTTCTCCACCGCGACACCTTCGGAAAACTTCCCACGCCTCCCGAAACATACGATACGGGGGTCGTGGTTACTTCATGGGGGAGTTTCCTCTCACTTCCTCTTGCATAAATACATGATGATCAATGGAATAAAGATACGGCAGTTTATTCTATTCCCTGTGTCTCTGTGTCATTTACATTCTCGTTTACATACTCGCGATTACTCGCAACACGTTATCAGCACCAAAGCTCCCCATTCCCCTTCCTGTCCAATTAGAGCGTTGGTCTTATGATCAGCGCATCGATCTTAGGATCATGGCGCTAATATTACAATCAAGGAAGGCGAACACAGAGGCATCAAGGTACTCAATGGTGAGTAACATATTCATCCAACCTGCATGCTTCGGCGCGTCGACGTTGTGGTCGCCGCACCACCGTCTCGGCGCTCGGTGGTGTCATCTATGACACCACAGGCAACAACTCCGGGAGCCCAACCCTCAGTCGGTTGCAGGACAACGGCCGCCGGCCCTCAGGCACGGCGCGGCCAGCCGCGGTGGCGGCTCGATCCAAAGGCGGCCACAGCCGGTCACGGCCTCCATGGCGCGGCTCGGCACCCCCAGGTGCGGAAGACGACGCGGCAAGCCCTCCAGTGTGGCTACGTCAGCCCTGCAGCCGGCCACGGCCCCGGTCCCAGGCACTTGCGCGGCCCTCGTGGCCACGGCGGCCTCCCAGCAACCCTCGCGGCCACGGCGGCCCCTGCTGCCCCATGCGTCAATGGCCCGGTCCCCCGTGCACGGGGGGCTCCCGGCCAGCCTTGGCCCCGGTCCGGCTCCAGGCAGATGCGAATAGGGGGAGATACTAACCACACATAAAATGCCATGAATCGAAACAGAATGTCATTACCGATGTTCGATCCTCATATCCACGTACCAAAGGAATCTGAACCAATAGTTCAGAATCTTATATTTGCAACACATTGCAAATTGTCTGCCAAATGCATTTACTTGTCATAAATATGTCACCAAATCCAATCCCTATTTCAAGTGCCACAAAGAGTGGAGGTACCTCATAAAACCACTCATCTCCCGAATCAGAACAAGAGGGGGAGAAGTATGGCCACATTGGATGTAGCTTCTTGCAAGCACACTCGGATTAGGGGGAGAGAACTCTCCAAGAGAGTACATGCAAATCAACATCAAGTTGATAAATAATATGGATATTTACTATCCAAAGCCTATGTTTAACATCCAAAAGCCCAGCATAATCTGTGCACAAATTCAGGCACTGGGTCATTGGACACCCTAACTCTGTTACTGTGGGAAATGACATTGAGTTCAAAGGGTAAAAATTTCCACAAGCTCAATTGGTTCCATGGAATCAATCATGCAAAAGACTACAAATTGTCGACGTACTCCTCAATACTGCCATACACCTTCATCAGGATCCTGACCAAAAGTCCTAGGCAGAGTGTCACAACACTCATAATGGGTCAACCAAAGGTGGCAACTAATGAGAATTGCTTTCGCTCAATAGTGAGAAGTTTGTACCACAGTAATGATTTCTCCTCACAATGCTTTCCCCATGGAAGCATATGGATTCTCAAATCCATAAGGTGGTGAAATAGTGAGAGCTTGTAGCACATGGTTTCACGCAGAGACCCAGCATAATATACCCATTGGTATATGTGGAAATTATGTTCCTATATTTATAATTGGCAGATCAACTTTGATTTGGATTATAAGTCCCAATGGACTCAATCGAAACACAAACCACAACATGCATCTATGTACAAATCAAGTCACTCTATGACTTAAGATAGTCAAGTTAATTGTGGTACAACTGACTAAATGAGTTCCTTCCACAGAAGAGTTACTCACATTATGATGATTGCATCTATGTGTTAATAATAAAATCTCCATTGTATTTTATACATCTCATATGATACATATCAAAACATGTAGTCATCATAAAGACGGAATTTGAGATGAAGTATTTGGGTAAAACCAAATCATGCTTAAGTCCATAACTTGAGCGCACACATCAGTCTTCCAATATCCAATTGATATTGTATACCAATATCCAAATAATATTGGACAATCAACACCAATGGTCATTCAATCCCTAAATATGGATCAATATCTATTTAGACCTTGGGATGATAAACTTAGTGCCATCAAAGCGCTTATGTATCTTGCATATCGCAACAGGCCTGATATTGCATTTGCAGGTACTTGCTATAGCTCAAAATAGCGCAACTTCCATAACACCATAAGGTGGAAGTCAAAGAAGATATCCATAGATATCTATATGACACAAAGGATCTTGATTTATTATGTAAATTAAGATATGACTATGTGGAGTATCGAAAGGACTAACTATTTAATCCCTATAATGCTAGACCACATACTGATGTCATAGTGGTAAAGTTCTCATGGGAGTTATCATACTTGACCCTAATGGCTACTTCCACTCCTCGTTCTGAAGTATTACATAAACTATATGATTTCATTGAACAGTTACTTTTGATTCCATTGAATCACCAACCATTATCTTCAAAGATAATGCACCTTGTGTTACTCGGATGTAAACAGGTCCCATAGGAGCAATATCACTATATTGCCATCTAGAAATGTTTTATTCTCACCACAGTGGGAACATGAACATCTTGCAAACTAAATCAAATGGTAACTCCACGAGATTCATTCATAAAGGTCCTACCAATTTTCACAAATCACAATTTGCTGTTGAGATCGGTATGCTATGACTTTGAGAGTTGCAAGGTTCAGGGGGAGATTCCTCTTGAAACTATAACCTGTCCAAAACATCATATTGTACTCTTTTCCTCTATGAGTTTTTTCTCACACAGGTTTCTCATAGAAGGTTTTTAAGGAGACAATATCAATACAAGCTCATATGTCATATCCCTTATTTTTCCCACCGGGGTTTTATATGGGGGTATATAAGACATAACTTATGTCATATCTTCTGTTTTCCCCAAAGGGGTTTTTGAGGAGATATCAAAGACATATATTGTCTTCTAAACTACACATGAGTTTTCTCCTCACAAGGTTTTCTCATGCAAGTTTACAATGAGGCAATAATCATTATATGCTATACTTTCTCCTTTTTCTCCCACAGGGTTTTAAGGAGTTTTAATGGCATATCCACCAGTATTCTTCCTCTTTTTGTCCTACAGGAATTTTTGGAGGAACAATACATTTCATTGATCTTAAGGAGGATTCGATCAAGGGGGAGTGTTACAAATATATCGTTAGATATATTGGGGATGATCTCATCCTAACTAACTGTTGGGATGGGGTTCCCCCTCTATCTTCTTACGACTTAAGCCATTGAAGGTTATCCTCCGTATCGGGAATATCTCCACGTATGGGGGAACTTCCCCACCATCTCCTCGGAAGCGGTTTCTCCACAGCGACACCTTTGGGGAACTTTCCATGCCTCCTAAAACGTACGATACGGGGGTCGTGGTTACTTCACGGGGGAGTTTCCTTCCCCTTCCTCTTATATAAATACATGATTATCAATGGAATAAAGATACGACAATTTATTCTATTCCCTGTGTCTCTGTGTCATTTACATTCTCGTTTACATACTCGTGATTACTCGCAACACAGACAACATGTCACAGTACCCTACAGTGACCAATTCGATCCAACAACCAATGGGCCGTCTATGGATACAAAGCAGCACAAAATGCTGCTGCAACGCTGTGGGCTACGAACAGGGCCCCGTCGGCAACACAGCAGAGAAATCAACCAGAGCTGTGGGCTACACAATGTTTTTATTTGAACTGGATTCTTTTTTTTAAAAAAAAATCTAGAAAAGCAAACCAACCAACCTTTTAGGAGGTTTTATTGTTACGGCATCACCGCGTTGCGTTGCGTGCAGCGTGCTCGTGCAACTAATTATGGAGGGTTTTTGAATTTTTCAGAGCGCACTGTGTATACGATGAAATCTTACACAACACGAAGAACAAAAGGGTGCATGCGGATGTTAATTAGTTAATTGATCCTGTGCTGTTTTTTTTGTGAGACATCATTTTCTAAAACGGTTTCAATGATAAAGCTGTTTTTTTTCCTCCTTTGAGTTAACATAAAAGCTAAAAAAATAGTTTATCCTAACTCTTTTCTTCATTTATCTCTCACAAGTCACAACCATATATGAAGTTGCTGGTGAAACTGTTTTGCCAAATAACATTCCCAGAACAGGTCAGCTTTAAAAAAAGTTACTCATAAAACTTTTTTTAAAAAAACAACTTCACTTGTGAATTTGAGCTGTACCAAACAGGCCTAATATGAAGCTCGCTGCTCGATGGAGGCAAAGATGGCAAGGCCACAAGAAAAAAGGCGCCGACACCCTCTCCCGCTGGTTTCTTGGAATGAGGCGAATGCAAGGTGTTTCTGAGGCGATGAATCTACAGTGCCACACTGTCATCAAACAAGGTGCCGACCAATGGATCGAGGACGGGGCTTGTAACCTAATTTGTTTAGTAAGTGAGTAATCGCGGTTGTGAGTTTGCTGACAAGATGGGCCTTTGCTATTTGTTAAACCTCTGCCGCTGGCGCCCACACGCTCTTGTAAAGATGTGTAATTTTTTTTTTGTGTATTCCAGAAAATTAATCTCGCTGCTGCTCGAAAATCCAAGACACAACACAGCGGGTCAGCGGCGGAACCTTTCTGATTTTAAATTTTAAACAAAGCTTAAACCATCGATGGAGGTGGAGCAATTGATCTCCATCTCGAGTACAATTACATGCAGGCATGGCAGGGCGGCAGCAGGCGTACTCCCTCCCTCCTATAAAGACTACCGTTTTAAACTTTTCAGACATCACGTTTGACCATTCATCTTATTTGAAAATTTTATATCAATATTATTTATTTTATTATAATTTGATTTATTATTAGAGACACTTTAATAATTATTAATCGATTTTATATTTTATATAAAAGTTTTAAATAAGACGGATGATCAAACACAGTTTCTGAAAAGTTTAAAACCACAATTTTTTTTTCCGAGGAGGGAGTACTATCGATCGAGGTGAGAATGTCCTGAAAAGCTTGCACGTTCGGCATTCCCAAGGAGAATGTCGTTGTCGTTGTCTGCCAGCCCCATTGGCAGGTACGGTACGGTAGCCAATCATCATGCCCCATCAGCACGCACGCATGCCTGCACTGCATCTGCATCTTTTATCCTCTCGGGGTCGGGGCCTGCTCGGACCGCGCGGCCGGTGCCGGCGCTCCTCCGGCCTCCGTCGTCGTCTCAGCTCAAAGACAGCGCATGGCCCGGCGCGGCGGCATACACGCACGCACACGGCAGGGCATGCTAAATTAAACCCCCACCGCCGCCGGCCGTGTCATCAGAACCTGGACGAGTGCGCCGCCGGCGCCGGATTGCCGCGCGCGTAGAAGAGCGCGGCGACTGGGCGGTGGTCGGAGAATCGCGACTCGCCGCGCGCGTACCACCGCTGCTCCATCCCCTCGCCGCGCCACAGGATGCGGTCGCACCTGCAACACAACACAAAGTCTCGATCAGCCAAAGCCCGCCATTGATTGATTGATTAACTAAGCAGGATCGTCCTCACTTACCATGCCGGCGTGCGCTGCTTCTTCTTCTTCCTGTCGTCCCGGCGGGACCGGTCACCGGCGCCGGCGTCGGCGACGCTCATCATGGCGTAGGCGTCGGAGCCGGCCACGTACTTGTACGTCGGCGGGAACCCGATGCGGCCTTCCTCCCACCCGGCGAACACGCGCCCGGCCTTCTGCTCCGCCCGCAGCTCGTCCCGCTCCAGCAGCGCGCCCCACTCGCGCCGCTCCACCAGCTCCCGCGCCATGCCGCCCGCCGCCGCCGCCGCCGCCACCAGCCGGTAGTTCAGGTCGCCCAGCCATATCACCTTGCTGCACACACGCATCGGGATCCGTGCATCAGTGACGACGGCGTCGGTCAACGCCGGGAAGCCGCCGCCGGCTATTAGCTTAGCTACTTACTCGTGCTCCAAGATGGTCACCGGCGACGGCGGCGAGTCCGGCTCCCGCCGCGGCACGAACCTCGTCCGCCTCAGGATCTCGGCAACGTCGCCGTTGCGCCGGGCGCCGTCGCCGTCCCTGTCGCCGGACGCGAGGTGCGTGCACACGAAGCACAGCGACGACGCGCCTTCGCCTGCACCGCCGCGGGCGCCGCCGCCGCGGAGCGTGAGGCTGACGGAGACGGAGCCCTTGTTGCCCATGTAGCCCATGACGCCCCTGCCGACGCACGACGCGGCGACGCCGGCGACGCAGGGGAGGAGGTCGGCGCGGACCCACACGCACAGCAGGATGCCCACCATCTGCTTGCTCGCCGCCACCCGGTACCGGTGCTGTCGGTGCTGCCGCCGCCGCGCCGCCGCCGGCTCCTCCTCGCTGCTCGACTCCGGGGTGGTGGCCGACGACGACGTGGACGACGGCGCCTCGCTGCCAGCGTCGTCGTCGTCCGGCTCCGACGACGCCGCCGTGCTCGGCCTGCTGCGGCTGCTGTCGTCGTCGTCCGCTGCCGCCAGAAGGTCCGAGAAGCTCACCCGGCTGCGGCTGCCGCCTTTCTGGAGCAGGTGTGTGTCCGAGAGAGACCTGTGGTTTCTGCTGCTCGACGACGACGACGACGACGAGGACGACGAGGTGGTGGTGTCGTCGGATGCTGCAGGGCCGTTCAGCGCTCGCCGGATGAGATCCAGCCACTTGCGCGCCGGGGCCTTGTCCTCGGCGCCCAGCACGTTGCCGGCGTTCAGCGGCACGATCTCCTGGAACCTGTGTTGACATCCATGAATCAGCCGACGGGATTCAGGCCAGCATGCAGGAGCTTCCAAAAACATGCAGATGCAGTTTGCACACAGTTTTCATAGGACTTTGACTGTAAAAACATTCTGTAAAAACAGGTCATATACCAGCTGGATCATCATGGCTACTGCTGTGTGCTGTCACACAACATAATTTTAGCCTTTCTGTTTATGCTGCTAATAACAAATGTCCAGGTAAGGTATGCCACTTGGCAGGAAACATGAAACAAAACTATAATTGAGTTCAAAATTACCAAGTGGTGAGGAGTTCACAGGAACTGGCGAGCAAACATGTTAAAGAATAAAGATGGCAAACACATTGACTATACATGCCATGTAAGCCTAGAAGTAGTACAGCCGTACAGGAAGGAATGATACGTACCCGAGTACGTAGATGTGAGGAGAGGAGGAATCAGCAGCAGGGCCGTCGTCGGTGAGCCAGTCAGAGAGATCCAACCCTCGGGGCGGTGCTCGCCCTCCTACGTTCCATGTCCCAACGAATACCCTGAAGAACAAGTATGCAGCAGGTACAGTTACTGACCCCATTCCTTCATTCATCTAAAAATTGTTCTTTTCTTCTCCAAGTAGGGTAATCTAAAAATTATACAGTTCCTTTCAAAAAAATTATACAGTTAGGACCATCATTACGCATAGCTACGAGATTATGGCTCTATTCGGTTGAGCTTAAGACCGCTTATTTTTCAGTCTTTTTACAATATTTTTCTCTCAAAAAATCAGCATCAGCGCTTATTTTCAGCGATTTCAGTTTCAGCGAACAGAGTCTATACAATCCCCTAGACCCCTACGACTGGGCTCTAGGACTAGGCGACCACCGGGGGAAGAAAAAAAAGACAGAGGTCGGCAGTCCCAAAGTATTCGCATGAACCAGTGTTCAGAAAAACATTCAGAACCGCCGACTCGACCAACTACTCCTGCGTTTGAACTCAGGCTGTGGTTAGTTGACAAAAAGTTGGGGAAAAAGTGTACTCTAGTATTTTCGTTTGTATTTGATAACTTTTGTCCAATCATGATCCAAGTAGACTTAAAAGATTCATCTCGAAATAGATAGGCAAAAGGTACAAACATGTAACAGGTGCTACTTTATTTAGTACTTCATGCAGACGGAAAGTACAATCGATGTGAAAGAAAAATTTTCAAGGAGCCTCAGCACAAATTGACTTGCGAAGGTTGACTCACGGTTGCGTCTTGTCGACATGACAGCAAGAATTCAACAAGGAAACACAAAAACACCCACAGAATGATGAAACAGGGCAGAGGGAGGATGTGGTTTCTGTTTGCTCCATGCTGCGTGCTCTCTGAACTTTTTTTGATAGAATAAAAAGCTGAGGTCGGCTGCAGCAGCAGCTGCAGTGCAGATAAAAATACGGTGGTTCCCATGGCGGAGGACGTAAGGCAAGGCGCTAAGGCTCGTCCAGCTCGCTCACCTGAGTTCCTTGGGAGGCCGCCACGTCGAGCTTGCCGCCGGGGAGCCATACCAGGGGCGGGGAAGAAGAGGCGGCCGCCGCAGGTCGTCGTCAGCAGAGCTCTCCACCAGCCAGCCACCTGGAGCTGGAGTAGAGCACAGCAGCGACGTGAAAAAAACAAAGATTGGAACCACTGTACAAGCAATCAAGCACGGCAGCAGGCCAGCAGCTACTCTACGTGTACTAGTACTCCTCTGTAAAGGTCATTGTACTTGCAAGAACAGTGTCGTGTCGTCTCTTGTTTTTCTTTTCATTTTTCTTGTTCAACACAGCGAGAGAATTGAAGGAAGGGATGCTTTTGCTTGGTGAAAAAGTCGCTTGCTTTTCTCAACAAGGGTGCCTGCCTGCCTTGCTTGCTTGGTGAAAAAGTTGCAATGTACAGTAGTACTCTACCTGACAGGTCGTCTCTGTCGGAGCAGCTCTTCCTCCTCATCGTCTGCCCAAGTCCAAAGCTCCCATCTGCTCAAGCAAGGTCATTTGTCATCATCACTCTCATCGGAGGATTTCAAAGCTTGGAGAGAAAAGGGGAACTGAAACAAGTCCTAGATATGAAAGGAGGAGCTAGACTAGAATGGGCAGCTTAATTACCGATGCAGTCGGAATGGAACTCTGAGTCCTCCAGGTTCAGCCATTTCTTCACCACCGTCTTCGCCTTTGGCCACGACGACGACTACACGAAACAAAGAACAGGAGATCAGGGAAGACCGATCTCAGTTAGAACTCGAAACGCATCCTATTAATTCCTTCCTGCTGACTTGGTTCATGATACATAGTACACACAAAGTAAAAAAAGGAGAAAGCTTTGTTGATAAAACTAGCTGAAATAAAAGTTGGTCGTTCGTCGACCAAACCTTTGACATTGTCGGATCCCTTGTCTTCATGTCTTCCTTCCTGCTGAATAATTGTTCTCTCCTCTCTCTCTTTCTCTCTTCTTGTCTGTCAAAAAAAAAAAGGTCATGTGATCAGAGAGACCAGCCAGCCCGGACCACAACAGAAAAATAAGAGCAGATAGATGGAGTGGGCGGTGAAGCACATGCGCCAGCAATCTGTTTGGCAACAGCATTCAAAGCTGCTCGCAGTTTTTTTTTCTTTCTGAAGAATTGACAGTCGACTGACAGAGTCGTCATCAGAAATGAAGCATGGATCTGACTCTGAGCACGACCGAAAGAAATTAAAACGGGCGGAACCAACTACTGACCGGCCGTCGATGACAGAGATTGTTCCGGGGCCGGACGATGCTGCTGACCGGCCGCCGGAGCAACTAATACGGCGGGGAGCGGGCAACGATTTTTGGGGGCATCCATCCAAGGACGAACGAAGGAACGAACGAAAGAAACCGTCTGAAACTGCAGTGCACGCAACAGGGGCCGCTGCTGCCCTCTGCTCTGCTCTGTCATCCGTGGCCTGCTGGGTTCGCCAAGAAAGAAAAGAAGAAATAATGGGACTGATGATACTCACCTTTGCATGCAATCCGTTGTCTTAGGCCGGCATGGAGGAGAAGGAGATGCGGCTGCGGCGGAGACGACGGGGAACGGAGGGGAAGGAGACGAGAGGGAACCCGCTGCTAGGAGCAGCCAGCACAAGGAGTAGTAACCGAAGACGAGCAGAGAGGGAGATGCGATGGTAGCCAAGCCTGGAACCGTCGTGCTGGGTGCTGATTTTATAGGCGTGCGCCGTGTGAGCGTGAGCTGCCCTCCCAGGCTCCCCCCCCCCCCCCACCCCCCAACCCCCACCACCCCATGCTTGTGGGACCCACATGATTGCATTTTGGGCTTGTTTGGTTCGGTTGCATGGCACAGGCCAGCACTCCGACCCAATCTCTCTTCCGAAGCTCCTTAATTGGTAAGCTAGTCTAAATCTAAAATGAAACCAGTGCCCATTCATCAATTTCCATGTTCTCCTATCCCCATCAATCTCTCTTGAGAAGCTCCTTCATCAGTTGATCTCAAAAGAGATTTTTAGTACGTGTGCCCATCCATCAATCTCCAAGTTCTCATGTCCCATCTATTCCCTTGAGAAGCCAACAAGGAAGACTCCATTTTTAATATACTTGCTCATTTTATCTCACACTCTGCCACGGTTCTTACAGCTCATTTCAAGGGTCTATATATATGTCCTTGATACGAAAATAAGGTGTGGCTGTGTTTTGCTTTTGATATTTTAAGAGGTCTCTTATCATTTCTTCTTGGGGACCATTTGTTTCTTCTTTTGGTTACAAGTCTTAATTACCAGATTTAGGCCTCATTTGGCAGGGCTTCACTTTACCGGTGAAACCATTTTTTTTCTCCCGCTCCAAAAACGGCTCCACAAGTAGAGCTACAGCCGTTTTAATAAACTGTTTGGCAAAACGGTTTCACCTGTGTTTCATGCATGGCTAAAGGATGTCAATTGTCCAATATATATATATATAGAGTAAACTTGCAATTGTTCATCTGTATATATTTTTTCATTGGACTAAATTTGCATTTAAAAAATTAAAAATTAAAATTTTAAATCTAAAATTAAAATTAAGAATAAAAGTTTGAACCATCATTAATGTATTGTTTTTGCATAGTACTGATCCGTTCAACCACATATACCCATATGTGCATTGTCATGGCAAGATGTGTAATTTGTTAAAGTTCCAAGAGCAATGCCTTGGGAGGTGTACGGAAGGAGCAGGTGAAGCCACTTTTTTTTTCTCCTTCTCACCAAAAAGCTTTGTAAGAGCACATTTTAAGGGGCTTTACTGGTTGAGTCATTCTATTTTATCCTGTTTGGCAGAAAACGGCTCTAAACAGCTCCTGAAGCTGGTAGAGGAACCCTGCCAAACAGAGCCTTATGTTTATCTGAAGTTTTGGTTCAAACTTCTTTTTTGAAACCGTGGTAAAAAAGTTTCTTTTCAGATTCGTTGTCTTGCACAGTAAACTCGACCATCAAACCAATGTTGTTCCCACTAGGAATTCAAGGTTCCGAAATTTCAATGTTTTTTTTATGTTAAACAGGAGGGGCGTGCCCCTACTGGTAATTTATTAGAAATGAAAAAGAGTTCAGTAAAAAACAAGCAATAAAGTGCACAAAACCGAAATTTCAATGTGTTCAGAAACTTCCGCTGCCGTTGAGGGTTAGAGAAAATTTAAAGTGTAGCGCCTATTCAAATCAAAATGGGGAAAAAAATATCTCACTGGTCTCCCATTGACCGTCCGTGAGTGTGAGTGACGTCCCAAGTTGCACGTACAGCAGTTGCCCAGCCGATGTAGTACATGCACGGTGGTGCCCACGAGCATGCACACGTAAGCAGCTAGCGTTGACTGGTCAGCTGCACCCCATTGCATGCGTGATGCGTCGTCAGTGGTGGAGCGAGTAGGAGGATGAGAAAAAAAAAAAAGAAGAAATCGAACAAATGAAAGTACACAGAAAGAAAGTAAAATACAAATAAAGCTTAATTGTGTCCTAATTCAAGTGAATCAATTGCTACTAATCACCCAACCACTAGTACACAGGAGCTCTACAGTGACACCGGACATTTTTTTTTACTGGCGGTTTCATTCACCGGCCGCTAGTGCAAATAAAATGGAGGACCAGAGTTAAGAACCGCCAGTGAAAACTAATTAACACTGGCGGTTTTCTTAAGCCAACCGCCTGTGAAAATCGTAACTTAACACTGGCGGTTGGCTTAAGGGAACCGCCAGTGTAAACACCATTTACACTGGCGGTTGAGTTAAGCCAACCGCCAGTGTTAAGGTACTATTTTCACTGGTGGTTGGGTTAAGAAAACCGCCAGTGTAAACACCATTTACACTGGCGGTTGAGCTAAGCCAACCGTCAGTGTTAAGGTACTATTTTCACTGGCGGTTGGCTTAAGAAAACCGCCAGTGTTAATTGATTTTCACTGCCGGTTCGTTAGGCCAACCGCCAGTGTGAAATCTGCTATAAATACCCCTTTTTCTCCCTCCGACTGAACAGTTACTCGCAGCCAGCCGCCATTGAAAGCATTTATGGAGGTCCGGATCTGCCAAAATACAAGGAAGGAGGTTTTCTTCTTCATTTCTTTAGAGGAGGTTGTTAAGAAAGGTTAGTTTATGTATCTTTTGCCTCTATTTAATTTACTTTGCTCAATTTAAGCCACTTTTTGGATCTAGAGTTTGGCATGAGTTAGAGAGAATGATTGCTAGGTTATTGCCTTTATTTATTCAAATTAGGTTGTTTATGATGGTTAGATAGTGTATCTCTTCTCTCCCTTTTCATAATTACTTTTTAATTTAGGCTATATTAATTTTTTCCATAAATGGTGTGTACTCTTGTGTATTCATATAGAGAGAGCTAGTTTTTTTTAGTTTTTTCTATTTTTTTTAATTAGGTGTCTATATTCAATCCTTTGTTAGAACGCATTATTCTTCTATTTTTTAATTATGTTAATAGGTTGTTAATTAGTTTTCTATTTTGTTTATTATAAATTATCTTTATTATTTGCAAAATATTCAATCTTTGACACTGAGAATGAGTCTTAACACACATTATTCTTCTAAATTTTAGTGAACTAAGGTTTCAAAGGTCTACAAATTCAAAAATTCTCAAGTGAACGGTTTTCATCTGTATTTCTTCGAACAAGGTTGCTGTAAAAAAAGTTCGTTAATTAAATAATATCTATAAGCAATCATTTTTATTTTGCATTGGTCATAATAAACTCATTATATTTTTACAGTTAATGATGGAGAGGTCATTCTGGATGTACAATTTATCACGAGTTGATCCATCATACATACCTGAGGTGCAGAGGTTTATCGATGCCGCTAAGATTCATGCTTGGAGGTCAAATACGAAGTACATATATTGTCCATGCATAGACTGCAAGAATGTTATCGTATTTGATGACACGAAAGCAATATTTTCTTATCTCGTGTGCCGAGGATTTATGGAGAATTACCTGATTTGGACAAAGCATGGAGAGGGTAGCTCTGCAGCTTGCACAACTGGTACTCCTGTGAACATCGGTGTCGATGGTGCAGATATGCTTGCTGACGGATGTCATTTCATACACGAGAGACAAACACCTTGTCCTCAGAGTGAACCCGTTGTGCCTAATGCTGATGGTCCGCCCAATGTTAGTGCTGAGGAAGATGCAGACTTCTTAGATGCAATATTGCGTAGTAATCTAGATCCATCTATCTTCTTCATGGAAGGTATGGAGGAAATGACAAAAGCTACACAAGAGCCTTTTTTCGATGAGTCTAAGGGTTGCACGAAAGATTTCACGACGTTGCGGTCAGTGTTAAAGTTATTGATGGTAAAAGCCCGGTATGGTTTGTGCGATGCTGGCTTCGATGCGTTCTTGAGTATTCTCGCAGACATGCTTTCAAAGGAGAATAGAGTTCCTGCTAACACATACTACGCAAAGAAGCTAATCAGTCCGCTTACAATGGGTGTCGAAAAGATCCACGCATGTAGAAATCATTGTATGCTATATCGAGGTGATGAATACAAAGACTTGGATAGTTGTCCTAATTGTGGTGCAAGTAGATACAAGACGAATAAAGACTATCGAGAGGAAGATTGTGCCACCACCGTGTGTACGGGGAAGAAGCGAAAGAAGACCCAACAAAAGACCCAACCCACCAGGAAAGATAAAGAAGAAGTAGACTACTATGCGCAGAAGAAAATTTCTGCTCTGGTGATGTGGTACCTTCCCGTGATTGATCGATTGAGGTGTTTGTTCGCAAACGCTGAGGATGCCCAACTTATGAGCTGGCATGCTTCAGATGAGCACAAAAACGATGGAAAGTTACGACATCCAGTCGATGGCAAGCAATGGCAAGATTTCAATGCCAACCATCCAGAATTTGCTAAGGAGCCACGAAATGTTAGGTTCGCTCTGAGTACGGACGGAATGAATCCATTTGCCGAGAGGAGCAGCAAGCACAGCACATGGCCGGTGATCCTCACCATCTACAACCTTCCACCTTGGTTGATGCATAAGCGTAAATACCTTATACTAACCATTCTTATTTCTGGACTTAAACAACCCGGCGTTGACATAGATGTATTTTTGGAGCCGTTAATGCAGGACATGAAAATATTGTGGGAAACAGGAGTCGAAATATTGGATGACTACCACCAAGAAACTTTCGCACTGTATGCAATTATTTTTGTGACCATCAACGATTACCCTGCTCTCTTTACATTATCAGGACAGTTCAAGGGAAAGCTTGGATGCGTAATCTGCATAGATGGAACCGCTTACGTGTTCTTTGATACATCAAAGAAGATAGTGTAAATGAGGCACAGACGGTTCTTATCGAAAGGGCACAGGTACCGCTTGCGAAAGATGGATAAGTATTTTGACAATAATGATGAACTGCATTCTACCGCTCCATCGGGTAACAGTAAAGGTCAAACCGTTTTCAGAATAGTCAGCAACATCAAATTTGTTTTTGGGAAGAAGACAAAAGACGGCAAATCAAGAAAGGATGTGAAACCAACTCCAGGGGCTACATTCAAGAAGATGTCTATTTTCTTCAAGTATTTGTCATACTGAAAAGAGTTATACATACGACACGCGATCGACGGTATGCACGTTCAGAAGAACGTCTTTGAAAGCGTCATTGGCACGTTGTTTGACATAAAGATGAAAGGTCCTAGTATGGCTAGAGGGGGTGAATAGCCTAAATAAAAATTCTACAAACCACTAAACAAGTGATTAGAACCACAAGAGGCTATAAATGCAATGCTAAGGCAAACACTAACCTAGGCAAGCCACCTACACAATTCTAGTTAAACCTTAGTTCTAATCCACACAAGTAAGCTAGCAAAAACTAAACGACTACACAGCTACTTAAGAAAAGGGAACAAGCTACTTTGCACAAGGACAAGAATGGGATGATCGTCAATTATACCTTTGCCTTTTGAGGAAGCCAATCACCGGGATAATCAATAAGTCACTCACTCGAAGGTGAGAAAATCAATAGAGACACCAAGATTTATCCCCGAGGTTCACGTACTTGCCGGCACGCTACGTCCTCGTTGTGTCGACTTCAACCGGTGGTTCGGTGGC
This sequence comes from Eremochloa ophiuroides, assembly GCA_038502445.1. Lineage (NCBI taxonomy): Eukaryota > Viridiplantae > Streptophyta > Magnoliopsida > Poales > Poaceae > Eremochloa > Eremochloa ophiuroides. The sequence continues at coordinate 765,306 of JAHLJS010000008.1, read as the reverse complement.
TAATCGGTATCACACACCGAGCCTACACTAGGCGCCACAAGAACCTACCACGGAGGAAGTAATTCAAAGACACGAGCAATCCACTAGAGTTACCTTTGAGCACTCCGCTCGGGGAAGGCACAAGAACCCCTCACAATCACCGGCTGTGAGCAAGCACAATCACCAAGCTCCTTCACACTTTCTTCTCCTCCAAGCCGTCTAGGGACACGGCAATGTCCCAAGAGAATAAGAACTAATCCAAGGCTTGCTCTCAAGTGCTCTAGAATGCAAAACATAAGCAATGATGCACTTGAGGTTCACTCAATCTCACAAGGATGATCGAGATGATGAACTAGTGAGAGAGTGAGAGGCTAGAATGCAACAAAGTGTATGACAATGATCAAAGTGTACTAGAGCATCACGAAGTGACCAGGGAGGGAGTATAAATACCCCCAAGCCAACTCCTAGCCGTTACACGCACTGAAACAGCCGTTAACCTCGTTTTTATACCGTCGGACCGACCGTCGGACCGACAGCGTCGGACCAAACGGCAGCGTCCGACGCTCGGATGTACGCCACGTGTCAACAGGTTTAAACGCCGTTCGTCCGATCACAACGGTCAACTGGTTTCGCGCGTTTGACTACCGTCGGACCGGGGGCGTCGGACTAAACCGCAGAGTCCGACGCCCTCTCTCAGCTTACTGCGCGCGTAACGTCGGACAATCGCGCGAGCACCGTCGGACTAAAGAAACTCAGCGTCCGACACTTCCAGAGAGGTTTGAAAACACTAAAACATCGCCGGACGAAGTCCGACGCTCGCCGTCGGACTTTTCTCAAGCGTCCGACGCTCCTCAGCGTGCCACGCGTCACACCTCGCTGTATGGCACCGTCGGACTGAAGACCACAAACACTGACAGCTCAGGCGTCGGACCGAATCAATGGTCCGACGCTACGTCCACTATCAGTCCGATGCTCTGGAAACAGCCCTTTTCAAGTCTATTTCTCACCCCTTGCTTTTATGTGCTAACACTCAAGGTCTTCTACACTTGTGCACAGTGTGTTAACATTTTGTAAACATTTTTTCAAGGGTTTTCAAAGGGATTCTCTAGGTTGGTTAAATCAATGCATATGAGATGCAACCTAGAGCACTTGAAAGCAATCCAATAGCTTAATTCTCCCCTTGATAATCAGCTATCTATCCTAAATGTGATCACTCCCACTTGGAGTCTTGATCACTAAAAGAAAAGCTCTATTTGAATATACCTTAGCCTCTAGCTTTCCTTCTTTAAGTCCTTTTCTTTTTCCTTGATCATTTCATCTTGATCTTCACTTGAGCTCATGTCATCTTCCTCCTTATTACTAATCTTCTATTTGCTACACATACTTAGCACTTAGATTAGTAACTCGGTTTCATCAATTACCAAAACCAAACTAGGGTCTTTCAAAAGAGCAAGACTAAGGATGGACTCAACTCACGTATGGACATGGTAAATTTGGGCATAAAAAAGGAACTGCACCCTGCTCTTCTAGAAAATGGGAAGTACCACCTTCCGGCAGCAAGTTACAACCTCAACACAGAGGAGCAACGTGCGATGTTTGTGTGGTGGAAAAATTTGAAAGTTCCATCTGGATTCTGCTCTAGCATAAGGAGTATTGTGTCAATGAAAGACCTTACACTGACCAATTACAACCCACATGATTGTCATGTCATGCTGACTACTTTCCTCCCTGTGGCCATCAGGGCTATAAATCCGGTGTTCTTAAAGATGGCAATCACCAGGTTGTGCTACTTTTTCAATAAGGCCTCACAGAAGGTTATTGACCGCGATGAGCTGCCGTCACTTCAAGAATTCACGGTGGAGATTCTGTCACAGCTTGAGATGTGTTCCCCCCATCATTCTTTGATATAATGGTTCACCTTGTGACGCACTTGGTGCCGCAAATAGAGGCATTGGGGCCCATGTATTTGCATGAGATGTGGACTTATGAGCGTTTCATGTCAGTACTGAATGGCTATGTATCAACTCGTGCTCGTCCTGAGGCGTCCATGATAGAAGGGTACTGTACCAAAGAGGCCATTGTTTCTGGTGGCCCATTCTGCAATAGTGTCCTAAAAGACTAGATTGCAATAGGTATGCCCCCGTCACGACACGATGGTAGGCTACATGAAAGTGGGAGGACTGGACGGAAATCTTTTATCCCGTCAGATTACAAGGTAGTCCTCGAAGCACACTATAACATCCTGCATCAGCTCTCGATAATGGATCCTTTGATCGAGCGTCACATAAATGATCTTCGCCAACATAATGGTGGGCACATGGACGATTGGGTCAAGCAGGAACACAAGCGTCGGTTCATCGCATGGCTAAGGGAGCAGGACATTTCAGATGGGGAAATGTTTGAGGAACAAACCATCAAGAAGTTGTCGTCTGGACCATCACGCCAGGTCACGACATGGCAAACCTACGACATCAGTGGCTTCACATTTTGTACCAAGTCCAATGACAAAAAGAGCATGGCACAAAACAGTGGTGTTCGATGCGAGGCCATAGATGATGCAACTGGTGAGATTAGTACATACTTTGGCTTCGTCAAGGACATATGTGAACTAGACTATGGTACATTTCAGATACCTGTGTTTCGATGCCAATGGGTTGAAGACAAACATGTCATAGTGGACAACTATGGGCTCAGAGTTCTTGATTTAAGTAAGGTAGGTTACAAAGATGACCCGTGGATCCTTGCTAACCGTGCCGCACAGGTCTTCGATGCTGAACAAGTCCTTTCTAAAAATGAGAAGAAAAGTTACGACAAGCCGAAGCATATAGTTTTTCCTGTGAAGCAACAAGCTCTAGGAGTTGATGGTGTAACTGATCTGGATGATTTTAACCAATTCAGCGACATGTCTCTCTTTGTAGACCATCCATTGAAGATAAGACACGTTGAGCGAAGCATCCCACAAAGTTCGTTGCCATGGGTGCGCCCCGATGGACAAGGAAGAACAGTAGCTTGTTAGATTCTATTTGTCATTTGTCATGTAATTCATTTCTATTTCAACATGTATCCTATGCTACCATTTATGCGTTTTAACATGTTTACATTTTTCTATTTTAAAATGTTTACATTTCTCTATTTTAACTAGTTTTCATTTCTCCAATAACCCTAAACCCCTAGGTAAACCCTAAACCCTAAAACCCTAGCTAAACCCTAAACCCTAAAAAAAAATCTTAACCCCTAAATCCTAACATACAGACTCTTTATTGAAAAATTAAATTTAGAAATATTTGTACTGATGGTTGTCCTTAGGAACCGCCTGTGTAAATAATTTACACTGGCGGTTCCTGAGAACAACCGCCAGTACAAATATTTACACTGGCGGTTCCTTAGGACAACCGCCACTACTAATCTTCCCAGTATATAACGCGCGTTCCCGTCCAAAATTTCGCTAAGTCTGGAGGAGCCCGCCATTTCTTCCCCGACGCCGTCAGGCTGCCAGATTTTTCCGTGCCCTCACCGCAGCCGTGCCCTCGCCGCGCGCATGCTCTAGCCGCTGCTGTGACCTTGCCGCAGCCATGCGCTCGCCCCACCACGTGCCTCGCCGCAGCCGTGCCGCCGTGCCGCACAGCCACGCCCTCGTCGCCCTGCGCCGCGCCTCCGTCGTGCCGCGCTGCACCGCGCTCCACCGAGCTCCCTGACCGGTAAGGCACCGAGCTCCCTCCCTATACTATGTGCAGGTGTCTCCCTCCCTAACTGGCTCGATGTGGTCCGCGACGGCGACTGGCGCGCGCGCGGCGGCGCGAGTGGCGTGTGGCGGCCAGTGGCACGGCGGCGAGTGCGCGCGCGCGGTTGTTTGTCCCCTGCTCTGGTGGCGTCGGCAGTGGGCGCGCAGTGGGGGAAGTGGTGGCGGGCGCCGGTGCCTCGTCGGCGGCAGGCGCGCGGCCGGTGGTGGTGGCTCCCGTCGGCGGCGGCTCTGCGCTTGCTAGGGGGCCAGCCTGCTAGCGGGCCGGCTTGCTAGCGGACCGGCCTGCTAGATAGGTTTTCTATTTTATTTTTTAATTTAATTAAGTTTTCTACTTAGGTTTTAGTTTAGTTAGGTTTTAGGTTAATTAGAGTTTTAGATTAATTAGGTTTTTAGTTTAATTAGATTTTGGTTTAGGGTTTAGTTTAGGTTTTGTTTTAAGTAGGTTTTAGGTTAATTAGGTTTTTAGTTTAATTAGATTTTGGTTTAGGGTTTAGTTTATGTTTTGTTTTAATTAAGATTTAATTCTTTAGTTAGGTTTACTTTATATTTTGGTTTAGGGTTTCGTTTTGGCTTTGTTTTAATTAGGATTTAATTCCTTAATTAGGTTTATTTTAGATTTTGGTTTAGGGTTTAGTTTAATTCGTGTTTTAATTAGGGTTTAGGATTTTGTAGAGGGTTTTTAAGTGTATATGTATATGTGATAATATAGGTTATTTTATTTTATTTTAGCAGAGTTTTTGTTATATGCAAATTAGTTTTTGTTTCTTTTTATTGTTATATGCCCTTAGAGTTTGGTTTCAAAGCTAAATAGTGTTAATTATCATGTGTATTTTAATATATATGATATATTTGATATGTGATAGTATATGTGATATGTGTATTTTAATTCCTCCAATTCTAAGGAAACAAATGGACGACCCTACTTCATGGTTATATGTGTGTATTTCATGCTTATATACGTGTTTATATGCAAATTGCGAGGTCTTATTTTGTATTTCATGTTAGATTACCGCGATGACGACTTCACCATCAGAGTCCTCTCAACATAACGAGCCGAGTGAGCAACAATATCAAAGTCCAAGTGATCCGTGTCCCAGCGTAGATAGAAAGGCTCGTCGTGAAATGGAGCGTGACCCTACTTACGATCCACGAGAAGACGAGGTAACATACACGGAGTTCAATGAATCCCTTCTATCTATATATGTACTCATCCATGATTTCATGTGTGTGCCCAATTTTATGAACAGGTGGTCGTGTCTCAAATGCGATAACTAGTAGAAGAAGAATTGCAACACGAAGACTAAGGGCCAGAACCTACCGATACGAGCACTGAAGAATCAAGGAAGAGGAAACTGAGTGATCGGAAACGAGGTGCCAGGGGATCAAACAAGTGGGATAGTAACACATATAGGGTGCTAGACGTAAGTGCAAAAGGAGAGCCCCTAACTCCACAAGAGGTGCAAGCTAAGTTTTGGAACGCGATTGGTTTCTTAGTTAGGGATAATCTTGATATCACAATATCTCAGTGAAAAGATGTGCCAGATTCGGTCACGGCAAACTTATGGCAAAAGTTGTCAAAGAAGTTTGTTCTGCCTCGGGGTTTAGAGGAACTCGTAAAGGGTTATGCAATGAGGCAGTTGGCCATCACATTTCGCAACTGGAGGTCTGAATTGAACAGCAAGTATGTGAAGACAGGGTTGGACCCCACCAGTAAGTACAACATTACAGAAGGTCAGTGGGCTCTTTTCAAAGAGCTGAAGACTAACTCAGAATTCTTGGTCCGGAGCCAAGCGAACTCAGCACTTGCTAAGAAAAACAAGTATCACCACCACCTTGGCACAGGCGGTTACAAGCGGCAGGTTCCCAAATGGAGGGAAGAAGAGGCTGCGAAGAAGGCAGCAGGGTTGCCAGTGTTGTCTGAGGAACTTAGCGAAAGGAGTGAGAACTGGCTTCGTGCTCGCAAACCAAGAGAAATATCTAAGTCAAGTGCATCTTTTTCTGATCCAATGGTTGAAGAAGCCGCGAAGAATATTTATGAGGCGGCAGCTCATGTGAAGGAAGGAAGTGCCAGGCCACAAAGGGAGCGGGACATCCTTACTCTTGGTCTTGGTAACCCCGAGCACCCTGATGGTGTACGAGGCATATCGTCAAGGCTAGGATGGAAAGAAGTATTCGGCGAGGAGTGGGCCGGAATGTACAAGAAACGTGATCGATACAAGGAGGACTTGAAAGATTTTTTTGGGGAGCCGGCAAAGCAAGCCTTCAAAGACATGGTGACTAAATTAGTAGAAAATCCTGATACCGAGCTTGCACAGCAATTGGTGGGTGTCATGTCTACTGTTCAACAAAGGACGAACACCCAACAGTCTCCGCAGATGCAGCTGGTGCCGGTGACACAGCCCTTGGGGGCTCAGTAGTTGATAGCACAGTCTGCAAATGCTCCAAGCAGTGTCGCGTCTACGGCTAAGGTTCGCTATCCAGTTGATGCCATTGACGTGCCAACGCCTTGCTCACTAGTCATAAGCTATGGCATTACCAATGTTCGTACTAGGGAAGTAGGCACTGGCTTTGCAATACCTGGACGGACGTTTCATGGTGCAAACATTCCAGATGAGTACTGCAGGGTCAAAGTAGTGACCGTAGTGCAAGGACATGAGGATGACATGTTGGACATCCCTGCACCCGAGGGCATCGAAACACTGGGACAAGCCATCAAGAATTTCATCCTTTGGCCTAGGCGGGACATCAGGTTGAGTGGGCCACCACCATCTACCGAGCATAGCATTCATAGTGACCCACCGCCATCGTCATCACCTAACCGGCCTCTTCCTAGCTCACCAAATGAAATGACCTCGATTTCCGCGAAGGAAAATCCACAGGCTCGTATTGTAATTCAACAGATTGATTGGGACAATCCATGAAATTACCCATATCTCAGTTGTCACCAGGATCCATACAATGGTAATTAAGTCTTACATAAACATTTATTACATCGCCACATTGGCGGAATCAACATTCAGAGAAGCTTTAGAAGATGCGGAAGCGATTCATCCTTCACGGCCAACTTGAGTGTAGCACGTGACCCTATTCCTCGTCATCATCTCCCTCGAAGTCGTACTCATTCTCATCACCTGACAGCAAATTTATCAGTACGATTTGTACTGGCCACGGAGCCCACCTATGCAGCATTTGCTTTGTGGAAAGTGGATGCAAGGCTATACAAGCAGACCTATAGGCTGAGGTTTTCCTATGCAGCTGTAATCAATGTTTAATTAGTCAAGTTTTATCACCAGTTAACACCATTATCCCATTTCCCATCACCACACCTCACATACCCACACCTCACTCTCAATCGACAGGCCCAACTCCCTCTCGGGCCTATCTCAGCGGCACACTATCACAACAGGTACACTGCCGGAAAAAATGTTATCCAGGGGGAGAAAAGAATATGCTCTCATCTAATAGTGGTTGCAGAAACATTCGGAAAGGTCCATAGCCATCGAGTTGGCTTATGTATCGATCGATCAACTATACACTCTGCAGAGATTTTACTACTCACAAGATTAGCCATCATCGATGCTGTACAATCATCTAGGCAGAATTCCGGGTGCTTGCTTGCCTAGGTCGGTACCACCCTACCACTCAGCCCTAGGATATTCCGGATCCAACACCGTCATGCTGAGACTGGGAGACGCAGTACCGAGCCCCATCAGTGGTACTGTGCATCTAGAACGGTACGGGAATCTGCCATCCGTCACCGTCCACCCTTATCACCTCTCAACCTAGCAGTAGTGGCACCGCCCTACCAAGTAGTCCAGCCGTCTCCCGCCCATCAGAAGCTAGTGAGTAGCAAGGAAATCCAGATGTTTCCGGTCACTAGTCAGATTCTAGGTTGTGACCAAGCAGGCATCTCCACTTAGGGGATACTCTCCCCGTGCAATCACGGCACCTCCGCTCACGGGACTTCAATGCACATCCCGGAACCACCTCATAAGTCATTACCCGCCAAAGGTATCTCTCGTGGGGATGCCCAGGTTGCACCCCCGACACGACTTGCCCCACGGGCTTGTCTCACATCCCACTTGGTCGACATCAACCCTTACCACGCACCCAAAACGCACGCAGCACTCTCTCCCAGTGGTTATAATCAGTTATGCACCGTCCCAATTCCACCACATAGCATATAGCATGTAGTAAGTAGTGGAAGAGTAACAGTAAATTAAGCAGCAGCTAACCTAGCAGCGGATAGCAGGGTAAAGTCTTATCAAGGCAGGGAATTCAAATATACTACCATGCAACCAGTCCATACATAATCATAAAGCAATAGCAACAATGTCATTTGCAATGCGTAAATAGGATCTAAGGATTTGGTGGGACGTGGCACCTTCGTAGTCGTCTCCTAGCTCCTGAAAGTACTCGTGGTCGTCTTCCTTAGTCAGATCCTCCTCCGGCTCTGAAATCGAACACGAAATAGTCGCGTCAGCGACTCCTATAGAGTATTTCAGAAAAATCCAATAAAATAAAGAGCCAAATGCACACAAACATAGTCTTAGATTGTAGATCTCATTTTTCTGAGAATTTTTATATATGGTGCGCAATTTTTGGACATCGAATGAATAAGTTATGAATTTCCGAAGATTATCCTATTTTCTGAAAATGGGAAAATTGGTCGGTTAATCAGGGGCAGCTCGGGATTGGTCCACGTGGCGTGCGGGTCCAGTAGTGCGGCATGTGGCGCCTCATCAGAACACAGACCCGATGGTCGCCCACCAGGTGTTCGATGCTGGTTCCCAGAGAGTCGTTGGCGTCGGCGTAGCTCGGCGGAGCTCGGCGGTGGTCGGGGGTAGCTCGGCGGAGCTCGGCGTAGCTCGGCGTAGCTCGGCGGGGCTTGGCGGGGCTCGGCGTACCTCGGCGTTCCTCGGCGTACCTCGGCGTAGCTCGGGCGAATCGGACATTCGGGCGCCGAGGGTGCCGCTCTCCCGAGCTCTCCCGGGGAGGCTCGGGCGAATCGGAGATTTGGTGCGCCGAGGGTGCCGCTCTCCCGAGCTCTCCCGGGGAGGCTCGGGCGAATCGGAGATTTGGTGCTAGCAGGGTTCCAGGGCGTCTGTTCAAGGCGGCGGTGTCTCTCCGGTGCGGCGGACGATGACAGGGCGGCGATGACCATATTTCGGCAAGACAGGGCTCGGCTTTCCCCAATTGGCGTGCTCAGGCAGTCGTCCGACCAGATGGTGGCGGGTTAGAGTCGTGGTATGGCCTCCTTCTCTCCCTCGGCATACGGCGGTTCTCCGACGAGGTGGAGGCGCACGTAGCCAAGGCGACAGACATGATTCGGGGCTCGGCTATCTACGCGGCGGTGCTGAGGCAGACTTGGCGAACCTCGTCGGCCTCTCTCCGCAGCGCGAGGCGATCGGGGGTACTCGAAACGGATTTAGGCGAGGCGGATTGTGTCGGCGGTGATCACGTTTCCCCCAAAACGCACCTCGCGGTGTTCCGGGCTATGGAGGTTCGATCTTCCGCAACTAAGCTTGTCCGAGGTGGTCGGTGAGTTGGTGGTCACGCTAGCGGGTCGCGGTATTGAGATGCTCCGGTCATCGGCGGCGATGTCGCCGCGACTGTGAGGTTCCGGCGGGGCTAAGGAGGTCTTCTAGGAGATGTATACGCCCCCAGGGTCTATGGTGATGGTATACCAACTACCAATTTTGGCTACCGAGATTCCCAAGGTGCTCGGTTGTGGCGGCGGCGTGTCGCCGACGACAGTGGAAGGCGGCAACGCGGCTACGACCATGTCTTGGTTCAATCGAATGCGGTCTTGTCAAATTGGTGAGGCCAGAGAGGCATACAACACTCTAGTGGCGAACTTTAGCCATGGCATGGCCTTCTTTTGGCGACGGCTCGCGGCGGCGCTCCGGTTAGGTCGCGGCGCACGCGGCCAAGGCGATTCAGGTGGTTCTGGCTTCAATCCCGCGAGGCGGGTTCGTTTGCGAGGTCTCGGTGTACCATCTTGGCTCTCTCCTACCGCGCGAGGTACTCAGCTAGACCCCGAACGGACTTCGCCGCGCCAGAACGTGCCATGGCGAGCACGTCTTCCCGCGAGCGCGTCGTGCTGCGTTCCGGGGCCATGGATGGTCGGTCTTTGCGATTCAGGCTAGTCCGTCATGCCCGTGGAGCTAGTGGTCGTGCCGATGGGTGGCAGGACGATGCTACTGGCTCAGGTGCTCGGGAACGCCGACGAGACGGCGGCGCTCCGAACGCCCATGACTGCGGTGCCCGTCGAAGTCACTCCAGTGTATATGCGCGTCACCCGTTTGGCTTGGCAGGTCTTGTGTGTGTGTGCGCGGTGTTCCAGGGTCGGAATCGACCCGTGGCCTACGCGCTCGTGAAGCCGAGCGCCATGGACGAAAGCACGGCGAGGTTGGCAAGGTGCTCGGGTGGCTCACCACGGTGTCGGTGAAGATAGGATGGCGATGCAGTGGCGAGTCGGAGCCGTGCAGAGCGTACGCAGTGCCGTGCCGCTCCTCGTCCGCAGCTCGGGCTTCTCCTCCGTGTCCGGCTCCGGCGTGCTCCGCGGCGGCGGCGCTCCGGCAGCTTCTCTTCCTCTGCTCCGCCCTTCTCCTACGCTCCCTCTCTCTCTCGGTTTGGTGCAGTGTGTCGGTCTGTGCCGCGGTGGCGGCGAGGGGAAATGAGGGTAGGGCTTCGGGGTGAGCTCCTTTTTATAGGCGAGCTTGGCCAGCTCCAATGGCGAACGGTCCTGATTGCGCTCGACCGATCGAAGGGCCGTGGCTCGAGTGGATCTAGGGCTCCGGATGGGCGCGGGTTCGCTTGGCGGCCAAGAAAGGAGGGGACAGGAGGGGAACAGCGGGGTCAGGGCTCTGCCATGCGTGGCGCTGTCGGTCACGCCATTTGCGTGACACCCCCGGCAGGTGCGTCGCCTTCGTGAGGAAGAGAAACAGTGGAAGGGGAAGGCGGCTGACATGCAGGCCCGGGTTGGCAGCGAGCGCGAGCGCGAGCGCGTGTGTGCCGGTCGCGCGCGCGTTGCCGGGCCGCAACGTGGGCCGACAGGCTGGCTTCCATTCTTCCTCTCTTCTCTTTTCTTTTTCCTTTTCTATTTTCACTTAAGTGTATTTATATACATATATTACCCTTTTTAAATATTGAGTAAACACAAACATAAATTGCAATAAATCCCAAATGTGATGCATAAGTTATTATTCTATGTGAATGGAATTAAAATGCAAGCTATACTCCTTTATTTACCAAATTCATAATGAAACCTATATGCTTGCACAAGAAAAATGGGTTTTCATAATAAATAAATGAAAAATTTTAATTGGTTGGGATTTTTAGGTTGTGTGGATTTTTTTTGGGTTGTTACAGTCCTCCTCCCTCATTAGGATCTCAACCTCGAGATTCAGGGATAACGTACCCATCGAAGAGGTAAGGAAACATAATCCGCAAGTCCGATTCTTTCTCCCACGTAGCTTCCCTTTCAGTGTGATTACTCCATTGTACCTTGCACATCGGAATGGTCTTGTTCTGCGTCTCCTTGGTATCCCGTGCCAAGATCTTGATCGGATGTTCCTTGTATTCAAGCGTGTCTTGCAGATCTAGTGCATCCGTAGGAACTTGCTCCTCGGGAAGCTTCAAACACTTCCTTAATTGTGAGACATGGAACACAGGGTGTACTCCAAATAATTCCTCCGGTAGTTCCAGCTTGTAAGCAAGCTTCCCAATCCTTTTACAGATCTTGTATGGCCCAACATATCTTGGCGCCAATTTCCCCTTTTACGTGGAATCTGACGGTGCCACGAAGTGGAGATACCTTGAGGTAGACATAATCCCCAACCTTGAACTCAAGCTCTCTACGTCTTCTATCTGCATAGCTCTTTTGCCTACTCTGTGCAATTCTCAAATTTTCTCTGACCTGTGCTACGCCTTCCTCTGCTTCTACAATCTTAGCAGGGCCAAAGAAGGCCCTCTCTCCGGGTTCTGACCACATTAGCGGGGTCCTGCAGGGTCTCCCATACAATGCCTCAAACGGTGACATCTTGAGGCTTGTTTGATAGCTGTTGTTGTACGAGAATTCAGCGTGGGGTAAGCAGCTTTCCCAACTGGTCTTGTATTTTATCACACAAGATTGGAGCATATCTTCGAGAATTTGGTTCACTCTTTCTGTTTGACCGTCAGTTTGTGGGTGATAAGCCGTGCTATAGTCCAGCTTGGTTCTGATGGATTTGTGCAAGGCCTGCCAGAATCGAGACGTGAATTGTGAGCCTCGATCAGATATTATGCTTGTGGGTGCCCCGTGTAGTCTCAGAATGTGGGTTATGTATAAATCCGCCAGCCGTTCGGCCTCGTAGCCAATGCTGATGGGAATGAAGTGAGCGACTTTGGTCAAACGGTCGACTATCACCCAAATCGAATCGTGTTTCTTCTCGGTGCGGGGTAACCCAACGATAAAATCCATCGAAATGCATTTCCATTTCCATTCTGGGATTGCGAGGGGTTGTAGTAGGTCGGCTGGTCGTTGATGTTCGGCCTTGATTCTGCTGCAAGTGTCACATCAGGCTACATGCCCTGCAATGTCTGCCTTCATATTCTCCCACCAGAAGTGCTTCCTTAGATCATGGTACATCTTGGCTGACCCTGGGTGAATGCAATATTTGGAGTCATGCCCTTCTGACAGAATCTCTTCTCGTATCGCTAAATCCCGTCGGTACGCAGATTCTATCTTTGTACCATACAGTTCCCTGCTCATCTTCTCGGTATTCGGGGCCTCTTCCCAGCTTCATCAAACCACGGATATAGTCTATCTCAGGACAGTTCTTTTGCGCTTCACGGATCCGTGAGGTGAGATTGTACTCGACGCGAAGCTCATTTAGCATGCCATAGGAGATTACCTCGAGCTGGAACGCGTCAAACTCTCTCCTGAGCTCAGACGGTATAGACTTGGTGATGAGGGTATGGCAGTAGCTTTTGCGGCTAAGTGCATCAGCGACTACGTTAGCCTTCCCTGGGTGGTAATGGATCTCAAGATCATAGTCCTTGATGAGTTCTAGCCATCTGCGCTGCCTCATATTCAGATCTTCCTGTGTGAAGAAGTACTTCAGGCTCTTGTGGTCGGTGTATATGTCACACTTGTTGCTCATCAGATAATGTCTCCAAATCTTGAGTGCATGTACCACGGCTGCAAGTTCTAGGTCATGAGTCGGATATCGCTGCTCATGTTCCTTCAACTGTCTTGAGGCATAACCTATCACTCTTCCTTCTTGCATAGTACACAGCCCAAACCTTGCCGAGAGGCGTCACAATATACAACAAAATCTTTGTGAATGTCGGGTAGGGCTAGTACAGGTGTAATAGTGAGCTTCTCCTTCAAGGTCTGGAGACTCTTCTCACATTCAGGAGTCCATATAAACTTGTTCTCTTTCTTCAGCAAGTTGGTCATGGGTCTTGCAATCTTGGAGAAATTCTCAATAAATCTGCGATAGTATCCTGCAAGTCCCAAAAAGCTTCTGATTTCTGACACATTACAGGGTTGTTCTCACTCTTTCACAGCTTCAATCTTGGCTGGGTCTGCCGCGACTCCTTCTCCTGACAGTACGTGTCCAAGGAAAGCAACTTCCTCAAGCCAGAATTCGCACTTGGAGAATTTGGCGTATAGCTGGTTGCGAGACAACCTCTCCAATATGGTCCTCAGATGATGTTCATGTTCCTCTTTTGTGGCTGAATAAACCAATATATCATCAATGAATACCACCACAAACTTGTCTAGCTCATTCATGAAGATCTTGTTCATCATGTTCATGAAGTATGCTGGAGCATTAGTGAGTCCAAATGAGACTACTGTGCACTCATACTGTCCATATCTAGTGACAAATGCAGTCTTCGGGATATCCTCTTCCCTGATCTTCATCTGATGGTACCCTGATCGGAGATCGATCTTCGAGAAGTACTTGGCCTTACTCAGTTGATCTAACAGATCATCGATGCGGGGCAGTGGGTACTTATTCTCGACTGTGACCGCATTCAGATTCCGGTAGTCAATGCACATCCTCATCGTGCCATCCATCTTCTTGACAAACAAAACGGGAGATCCCCAGGGCGAAGCACTAGGCCTAATGAAGCCCTTCTCCAGTAATTCTCCCAGCTGCTTCTTGAGTTCCTTCAACTCATCAGCCGACATTCTGTAGGGTCTTTTGGCAATCGGTGCAGTCCCTGGCATCAGCTCTATAACAAACTCCACGTCTCTATCTGGTGGCATTCCTGGCAACTCCTCTGGAAATACGTCATTGAACTCACAGACTACTGGCACATCTCTGAATGTCAGCTCTGTCTTATCTGCTTTAGTCTCCAGGGCACATAGGAGGGCTTGGACTCTCTCGGTTTGGGGTACACATCGGACAGCTGTTCCCCAAGGGTGGGTTACCTGAACATATCTAGGTGAACAAGATATCACTCCCCGGTGTTTGGTTAGCCAGTCCATGCCTAAGATGACATCTAAGCTATTGGAGGGTAATAGGGTTAGGTCAGCTCGGAAGTCAAGTCCCTCGATTGTGATTATCACTCCCCTACATATATGAACGCTTCTGAAGGTTCCTAAGGGCGAGCTAGTTAGGATGGGGTTTGCTCTCGGGGTTACAGGTATGTTATGCTTTCGTGCATATGCGGATGAAATGTATGAACATGTAGCTCCCGAATCGAACAGAACTGTAGCCATGTTACCCTGAACTAGGAACGTACCGTACACAGCATCAGGTGCAGCTTCAGCTTCCTCAGCGGTCATGTGGTTCAGTCTTCCTCGGGTAGCAGATCCTCGGTTCGGTGCACCCTGTGCAGCTGCTGGTGCACGGTTGAGGTCGGGGCACACAGCCACACGGTGTCCAGGCTTTCCGCACCCGAAGCAAGTGAAGGGCGCACTGCCTGCTGCGGTTGTCGCAAGAGCCTTCCAGTTGCTTGTCCTCGGTGTGTTGGTAGCCGGGACGGGTGTGTTCTGCACAGCTCGAGTCAGCGCAGGGTAGGTCTGAGCGGGGCGGTGGTAGTTGCTGTTGTTGGTACCACCACGGCTCGTTCCCGAAGAAGGTCCCTGGCGAGTCCGGAAAGGCGGGGGTGCACCCGTTCGCTGTCTCTGGGGTGGAGCAGTGCGAGCGGGTCCCTCAGAGCGGCGCTTCTTTCCCTTGTTCTGGGCCTCGAACTCCAGACGTGCTACTATGCGATCCTTCTCGATCTCAATACAGCGGTCAACCAGCTCACGCAGAGTGTAGCTCTTGTTCCCTGACAGAGCCAACCTGATCTTGGTCTGAAGTCCCTTCCTGTAGTAGTACATTTTTTCCTTCTCGGAACTCACGCAAGACGCAGGTGCGTAGCGGAGCAAGCAGTTGAAGCGGGTGGTGTACTCGTGGATCCGGTCAGCTCCCTGGGAGATGTCGCGAAACTCGTTTTCCTTGGCCTCCATGACTCCCTCAGGAATGTGGTGGTCACGGAAAGCCTCGGTGAACTCATCCCAGTCAATGTGGGCTGGGTCCTCGTGAGCGCTGGTGTAGTTGTCCCACCATGCTCGTGCAGCACCGGTCAGCTGGTGGCTAGCAATCCCAACACACTCCTCGTCGGAGCAAGTGGTCAGGTCCAGCTTCTTCTCCATCTCTTTAAGCCAATCGTCGGCAGCGAGGGGATCGCTGTCGGTCCCGTCGAAGGTGGGTGGCCTCAGCTTCAGGAAACCCTCCAGTTTCCTTTAGAAGTCATTCTGGGGTGGCCCATGGTGCCTGTTCATCCCAGTAGCTATGGCATTCAGCAGCTGGGTCTGCTGTGCCATTACTTCTGCCAACGTTGGTGGCGGCGGCGGCGGCGGTGGTGGAGGCACATTCTCGCCCTGTGGTGGCGGATCGTTCACTGGCGGTGCATCCTCTGCCCGGCGCAGCTCATCTTCCAAGTTAACTCCAGCTCGCCTGCCAGCTGGGCGTCCACGGTTGCGACCACGCCCGCGTCCTGGCGCAGGTGCGGGGGAGGGCTTGCTGTTCTCCAGGCGTGCGGAACGTCTCATTGACATCTGAAGTTATTAGGTACGTGCTCAGTGCAGTAATAATCTCGTAGTGGTTTAAGTAGTAGTTAGATGTTTTCACCGATTTAAATGAATTAAAACATTTTTCATGCTATCCTACACTCAACCAAAGAAGCATAGAGATCCATAAGAAGCATAAGATCCAAATGTCACTCATCACATGGTTATTATTATATAAAGGATGTTCCTAGCTGCTAAGAAGATCGTGCTATGCGCAGATAGCCAATGACAGGACAACTCATGGTATCACTAGTCTAAGGGCTACGCAGGGTCCCATAAGCTACTGGTGCATAAGGTCAATAGCCATTTGATCGGGATCTCAATAGTGCCATCGCGCAGTGGACGAAGTGGTGGTCCAAGGCTGGTCATCTGCGAATTTTTTTTCAAGAAACGGATTAGCAGGTCCTTGTATTAGATAAGCCATTGCATAAAAAGTGAATGCAAGGTCGGTAATATAACCGAAAGAGAGTCTGGCTTCCTATTCTAACGTCCATTTTCTATGGGTCTCATCCTACAGTCAAGTATGGCTCCGATACCAACTGAAACGACCTCGATTTCCGTGAAGAGAAATCCACAGGCTCGTATTGTAATTCAACAGATTGCTTGGGACAATCCATGAAATTACCCATATCTCAGTTGTCACCAGGATCCATACAACGGTAATTAAGTCTTACATAAACATTTATTACATTGCCACATTGGCGGAATCAACATTCAGAGAAGCTTTAGAAGATGCGGAAGCGATTCATCCTTCACGGCCAACTTGAGTGTAGCACGTGACCCTATTCCTCGTCATCATCTCCCTCGAAGTCGTACTCATTCTCGTCACTTGATAGCAAATTTATCAGTACGATTTGTACTGGCCACGGAGCCCACCTATGCAGCATTTGCTTTGAGGAAAGTGGATGCAAGGCTATACAAGCAGACCTATAGGCTGAGGTTTTCCTATGCAGCTGTAATCAATGTTTAATTAGTCAAGTTTTATCACCAGTTAACACCATTATCCCTTTTCCCATCACCACACCTCACATACCCACACCTCACTCTCATTCGACAGGCCCAACTCCCTCTCGGGCCTATCTCAGCGGCACACTACCACAACGGGTACACTGCCGGAAAAAATGTTATCCATGGGGAGAAAAGAATATGCTTTCATCTAATAGTGGTTGCAGAAACATTCGGAAAGGTCCATAGCCATCGAGTTGGCTTATGTATCGATCGATCAACCATACACTCTGCAGAGGTTTTACTACTCACAAGATTAGCCATCATCGATGCTGTACAATCATCTAGGCAGAATTCTAGGTGCTTGCTTGCCTAGGTCGGTACCACCCTACCACTCAGCCCTGGGATATTCCGGATCCAACACCGTCATGCTGAGACTGGGAGACGCAGTACCGGGCCCCATCAGTGGTACTGCGCATCTAGAACGGTACGGGAATCTGCCATCCGTCACCGTCCACCCTTATCACCTCTCAACCTAGCAGTAGTGGCACCGCCCTACCAAGTAGTCCAGCCGTCTCCCGCCCATCAGAAGCAAGTGAGTAGCAAGGGAATCCAGATGTTTCCGGTCACTAGTCAGATCCTAGGTTGTGACCAAGCAGGCATCTCCACTTAGGGGATACTCTCCCCGTGCCATCACGGCACCTCCGCTCACGGGACTTCAATGCACATCCCGGAACCACCTCATAAGTCATTACCCGCCACAGGTATCTCTCGTGGGGATGCCCAGGTTGCACCCCCGGCACGACTTGCCCCACGGGCTTGTCTCACATCCCACTTGGTCGACATCAACCCTTACCACGCACCCAAAACGCACGCAGCACTCTCTCCCAGTGGTTATAATCAGTTATGCACCGTCCCAATTCCACCACATAGCATATAGCATGTAGTAAGTAGTGGAAGAGTAACAGTAAATTAAGCAGCAGCTAACCTAGCAGCGGATAGCAGGGTAAAGTCTTATCAAGGCAGGGAATTCAAATATACTACCATGCAACCAGTCCATACATAATCATAAAGCAATAGCAACAATGTCATTTGCAATGCGTAAATAGGATCTAAGGATTTGGTGGGACGTGGCACCTTCGTAGTCGTCTCCTAGCTCCTGAAAGTACTCGTGGTCGTCTTCCTTAGTCAGATCCTCCTCCGGCTCTGAAATCAAACACGAAATAGTCGCGTCAGCGACTCCTATAGAGTATTTCAGAAAAATCCAATAAAATAAAGAGCCAAATGCACACAAACATAGTCTTAGATTGTAGATCTCATTTTTCTGAGAATTTTTATATATGGTGCGCAATTTTTGGACATCGAATGAATAAGTTATGAATTTTCGAAGATTATCCTATTTTCTGAAAATGGAAAAATTGGTCGGTTAATCAGGGGCAGCTCGGGATTGGTCCACGTGGCGCGCGGGTCCAGTAGTGGGGCATGTGGCGCCTCATCGGAACACAGACCCGATGGTCGCTCACCAGGTGTTCGATGCTGGTTCCCAGAGAGTCGCTGGCGTCGGCATAGCTCGGCGGAGCTCGGCGGTGGTCGGGGGTAGCTCGGCGGAGCTCGGCGTAGCTCGGCATAGCTCGGCGTAGCTCGGCGGGGCTCGGCGTACCTCGGCGTTCCTCGGCGTACCTCGGCGTAGCTCGGGCGAATCGGACATTCGGGCGCCAAGGGTGCCGCTCTCCCGAGCTCTCCCGGGGAGGCTCGGGCGAATCGGAGATTTGGTGCACCGAGGGTGCCGCTCTCCCGAGCTCTCCCGGGGAGGCTCGGGCGAATCGGAGATTTGATGCGCCGAGGGTGCCGCTCTCCCGAGCTCTCCCGGGGAGGCTCGGGCGAATCGAAGATTTGGTGCTAGCAGGGTTCTAGGGCGTCTGTTCAAGGCGGCGGTGTCTCTCCGGTGCGGCGGACGATGACAGGGTGGCGATGACCATATTTCGGCAAGACAGGGCTCGGCTTTCCCCAATTGGCGTGCTCAGGCAGTCGTCCGACCAGATGGTGGCGGGTTAGAGTCGTGGTATGGCCTCCTTCTCTCCCTCGGCATACGGCGGTTCTCCGACGAGGTGGAGGCGCACGTAGCCAAGGCGACAGACATGATTCGGGGCTCGGCTATCTACGCGGCGGTGCTGAGGCAGACTTGGCGAACCTTGTCGGCCTCTCTCCGCAGCGCGAGGCGATCGGGGGTACTCGAAACGGATTTAGGCGAGGCGGATCGTGTCGGCGGTGATCACATTTCCCCGAGAACGCACCTCGCGGTGTTTCGGGCTATGGAGGTTCGATCTTCCGCAACTAAGCTTGTCCGAGGTGGTCGGTGAGTTGGTGGTCACGCTAGCGGGTCGCGGTATTGAGATGCTCCGGTCATCGGCGGCGATGTCGCCGCGACTGTGAGGTTCCGGCGGGGCTAAGGAGGTCTTCTAGGAGATGTATACGCCCCCAGGGTCTATGGTGATGGTATACCAACTACCAATGTTGGCTACCGAGATTCCCAAGGTGCTCAGTTGTGGCGGCGGCATGTCACCGACGACGGCGGAAGGCGGCAACGCGGCTACGACCATGTCTTGGTTCAATCGAATGCGGTCTTGTCAAATTGGTGAGGCCAGAGAGGCATACAACACTCTAGTGGCGAACTTTAGCCATGGCATGGCCTTCTTTTGGCGACGGCTCGTGGCGGCGCTCCGGTTTGGTCGCGGCGCACGCGACCAAGGCGATTCAGGAGGTTCCAGCTTCAATCCCGCGAGGCGGGTTCGTTCGCGAGGTCTCGGTGTACCATCTTGGCTCTCTCCTACCGCGCGAGGTACTCAGCTAGACCCTGAACGGACTTCGCCGCTCCAGAACGTGCCATGGCGAGCACGTCTTCCCGCGAGCGCGTCGTGCTGCGCTCCGGGGCCATGGATGGTCGGTCTTTGCGATTCAGGCTAGTCCGTCATGCCCGTGGAGCTAGTGGTCGTGCCGATGGGTGGCAGGACGATGCTACTGGCTCAGGTGCTCGGGAACGCCGACGAGACAGCGGCGCTCCGAACGCCCATGACTGCGGTGCCCGTCGAAGTCACTCCAGTGTATATGCGCGTCACCCGTTTGGCTTGGCAGGTCTTGTGTGTGTGCGCGGTGTTCCAGGGTCGGAATCGACCCGTGGCCTACGCGCTCGTGAAGCCGAGCGCCATGGACGAAAGCACGGCGAGGTTGGCAAGGTGCTCGGGTGGCTCACCGCGGTGTCGGTGAAGATAGGATGGCGATGCAGTGGCGAGTCGGAGCCGTGCAGAGCGTACGCAGTGCCGTGCCGCTCCTCGTCCGCAGCTCGGGCTTCTCCTCCGTGTCCGGCTCCGGCGTGCTCCGCGGCGGCGGTGCTCCGGCAGCTTCTCCTCCTCTGCTCCGCCCTTCTCCTACGCTCTCTCTCTCGGTTTGGTGCAGTGTGTCGGTCTGTGCCGCGGTGGCGGCGAGGGGAAATGAGGGTAGGGCTTCGGGGTGAGCTCCTTTTTATAGGCGAGCTTGGCCAGCTCCAATGGCGAATGGTCCTGATCGCGCTCGACCGATCGAAGGGCCGTGGCTCGAGTGGATCTAGGGCTCCGGATGGGCGCGGGTTCGCTTGGCGGCCAAGAAAGGAGGGGACAGGAGGGGAACAGCGGGGTCAGGGCTCTGCCATGCGTGGCGCTGTCGGTCACGCCATTTGCGTGACACCCCCGGCAGGCGCGTCGCCTTCGTGAGGAAGAGAAACAGTGGAAGGGGAAGGCGGCTGACATGCGGGCCCGGGTTGGCAGCGAGCGCGAGCGCGGGCGCGTGTGTGCCGGTCGCGCGCGTGTTGCCGGGCCGCAACGTGGGCCGACAGGCTGGCTTCCATTCTTCCTCTCTTCTCTTTTCTTTTTCCTTTTCTATTTTCACTTAAGTGTATTTATATACATATATTACCCTTTTTAAATATTGAGTAAACACAAACATAAATTGCAATAAATCCCAAATGTGATGCATAAGTTATTATTCTATGTGAATGGAATTAAAATGCAAGCTATACTCCTTTATTTACCAAATTCATAATGAAACCTATATGCTTGCACAAGAAAAATGGGTTTTCATAATAAATAAATGAAAAATTTTAATTGGTTGGGATTTTTAGGTTGTGTGGATTTTTTTTATTTTTTTTGGGTTGTTACACCAAATTCGCCTTTTCATCCAATTCCAGAACCTCCGCCACCAGCATCTCCTATCAACTATCCACCTTCCCCAGCAAGCAAAGAGAAACAACCTGAGGAAACATTGACCCCAACGGGCCCACAAGAGAAACAACATGAGCAAACATCGACCCCGTCAGCCCTACAAACCAAAGAAAAAACCCCCCACCAGCAAAGAAGAGGAATGTTGTTCCAAAAATAGTCTCTCCACACCGGCCAAAGAAAAAACTGCTGGGACCATGCTGTGGTTGTCAGGAATAGCACGCAGCCGCACAAGTCGTGTTGTTGAGTGTTCTAAGGCTGAGGAATCGGGGAAATCCTCTGTGAAGACCATACAGATCAGGAAGCCTACGAAAGAGGATTATGAAAATGTCCCAGATACATATGTGCCGGGCAGGCCGCTTCTCACTTGGGAAAAGGTAACCCAAATCCCATCTCTAATTAAAAGAATGCATGACTGGTACATGAGAGCAGCTTCTGTTGGCATCGACGCTCTGAGCGTATGTATACCACCAAGAGATTTTATGAACGGGCGAAGTAAAGCTGTGGTCACGTTTGAGGACATGCACTTGATGATGAATCTCAAGAGACTCGACGTTCAGCTCGTAACAGTGTGGGCATTGTAAATGTTGCTCATATACACACTTGATTATTATTTTGATGTACTATGTTTCAGTCTGTGAGATTCATTTGAACATGTGCCTTGCAGACTACAACATGACCAGCAGGAGGAGAGATTTGGTATCGATCCTTATTCACACGCAGAAGAGAGGATTGGCTATCTTGACCCCACCGAAATATGCGAGGAGCGGCACACATTCAGGATCAGAAAGGACAATGACAAATTGAAGGACAAGACTAAAGAAGAAGCTAAGCAAATTATTATTAAGCTAGAAAGAGAGATGGAAGACAGATACTGTCTATACTTAGAAAATTCAATGCTTCAATTTCAAGATAGTCAAGTCATAATGGCCCCATACAACTTTAGGTAGGCTCGAGTTTCTTATTGCAATTAATGTTATTATTGTCTAATCCATATATATGTGGCCCCGACCCCATGCATCACGAGAACTTGATTCGTGCGGGGACCATTGGATTTGTTTTTTATATTTATCCAAGGCAGGAAAGGGTGTTTGTCTTTGACTCCGCAGATTATGATCCCACTACGTATGCGCCATTCTTGACCTTCTTAAAGAGGTACGTAAGCCGAGAAATATTTGCATTCTTTTCTCGACGAGAGTTTGCATTGAGAATATATAACTTGGTGATTCTTTCGAAATCATAGGGCATATAGGTGGTATAAACTAAAAGGCGGAAAGCACGACAAGAACAAAATTGGATCATTAATAATAAATTACAAGTGGCCGGTATGTTAGTTATTTATGACTACATATTTATCATCCATGTACAACACATAAGATAATATTGAAACTAATTAAATATTCGCTTACATGTTTACATATATAGTGCCACAAGCAACCACCCGGATCGGTTCACTGCAGATTCTATGTCTGTGAGTTTATGAGGGAGTCCGGACGGTACATCAAGAACGTTGATAAGGTAAGTAATAGTCATTATAACCTTAAAGTTATAAATGTGTATATGATGTTTATACATATTAATTAATATAGTTATATATAACTGCAGTTGCGGAATTATAAAAAACTCAAGGCGCAGAACATGAGCACGGAGAGTTTATACAACATAATCGAGGACATGTGCTCATTCATCATGAAACATGTTATTCCAAGCAACGGTTATTATCACGACAATGAAGACACTCTAGAAAGTGAAGAGTTCAGAGAGCTAACGGAAATCAGCATGTTAGGGCTTACCCGAGAGGGTTATTAATTAGATGTGTAAATTTGAGATGTTATCACATGTAACTTTGATGAACATATATATATGTGTATATTTATGAGCACAGTCCTTTGATGTATATAAATATACTGTATAATAATTAAATTTTTTTTTGATATATTTGATCATGATCTAATACAGCTTAATATCTACAATAAATAAATAAATAAATAAATACATATATATATGGCCGGGTAGTGGGCTGAAATTCCCTAAAAAGGGCGGCAATCTCCACTGGTGGTTGCATGTGAACCGCCAGTGGAAATATACTTCCACTAACGGTTCCTTAAGCAAACCGCCAGTATAAATATATTTTCACTGGCGGTTCACAGGTAACCGCCAGTGGAAAGATTTATTTTTACTGGCCTCTCCCACTGACGGCCCTGTGAAACGCCAGTGAAGATGGCTTATCAACCGTCACTATAGAGCATCTGTGTACTAGTGAACTACAGCTAATCATTAATAATCATCGCTGAGGTTAACTACAATATTACTAGTAAGTAAGTACGTACGACACGAGAATTCCTTGATATCGTAGGATAACGTAATAGAAGATCAATCATAGATGTTGGTGCGGCCGTATATATATACGTAGTGGCAGCTAGCTCTCGACGACCCCAGCGCTACATGCATAAAATTATCGCTACCTTTTGTAGTATATATTTCTCTCGTTTCCGTAAATAAATTAATTCCTACAGTCCATGCAAAGGTAAAACTATATTAAGTTTGACTAATTTTATAGGCTGGAGTAACAATATCTATGATATAAGATGAGCACATTGTAAAATACATTCTATGGTACGTATTTCTAACGATAATAATTTGATGTTAATCTTGATGTTTTTTTTCTAGAAATTCGATCAAAGGTTTAAAAATTAATGCAAAACAACTTTAAGAATCTATTTATTTAAGAAGAGAGAATATTAAGAGAACAAAGAGAAGATCGATCCACTTCAGGTAATTAGGTTTTTTTTGGCAGGGCTTAAAGTCAGTTTTGCTCACCACCAATACTATTTATAGCATGTACACATGAGTCTTTTTTTCTCTCCTCGTATAATAAAAGGGTCAAAGCCTTTTTTTACTTCATTGATATCAATTTCTAGTGATATTGTAGCAATTTTAAAAGCACTCACCCAATAAGTTTTCTCGAATTCTACCGTGAAAAACAAGCTGCCTTCTTTTGCGTATTTGAAAATAAAAAACAAGCTGCCCAAGATGCGTCTGCAGCATGTATATATATTTCTAGTTACACAACTAGCCAATGACCTTTTGTTTCCCGTGTAATTGGGTTTGAATCCTGGTCGGCAGCCGCCGTGCTATTGACGTGTTTGCTTACTGCAACAATTAATTAAGCTAAATCCGTTTGAAACTAAACTGATCCTCGTCCATGGCCTGGGTTCGCCAAGAAAGAAAAGAAGAAATAATGGGACTGATACTCACCTTTACAATCCGTTGTTAGGCCGGCACGGCGGAGAAACCGCTGCTAGTAGCAGCCAGCCAGGTGTAGTAACCGAATACGAGCAGAGAGAGAGAGAGAGAGAGAGAGGGGGGGGGGGGGGGGGGGGGGGGGAGATGGAGCCGTCGTGCTGGGTGCTGATTTTATAGGTGTCTGCCGTGTGAACGTGAGCTACCAAATGTAGGCCGTTGTTGGCCGCAGTACGTGGAGGCAATACTAGGCCGTAATTTTAATGCAAGTGCCCCTCCATCGATCTCCAGGGCCTTGTCAGAGATGCTTGCTCGTGAGGAAATTATGGAGAGGCAACGGTCTCGGGTATCCTGGCTCAAGGAGGGTGACAGAAACACAAAGACCTTTCAAGCAAAGGCAAAGGAGCGCGCGAAGAAAAATCAGATCAACGCGCTGCGAGATCCAAATGGCGTTTTACTGACCAAACAGGAGGAGCTAGAAGGTTTGGCGACAGCTTTCTATACAGAGTTGTTCACTGCCCAACCTAATACAGAACAGAATGAAGTTCTACCTTATATACCACAGAAGGTTTCAGCTGAGATGAATGAGACTCTGTTTTGCCGTATTCAGAACAGGAAGTGGAAAGGGCCTTGTTTATGATGGGACCTTGCAAAGCACCAGGGCCGGATGGTTTTATAGCTGGATTCTATCAAACCCACTGGGAGACGATTGGCCCTAGCGTCACTAATGCAGTTTTGGACTTCCTGAATGGTGGAGTGATGCCAGAGGAGGTAATCGCTTGTGCTCATCCCGAAGACAAAGCATCCGCAAGAGCTTAAGAACTTTAGACCAATATCTCTCTGCAATGTCATTTACAAGATTTGTTCAAAGGTACTTGCAAATAGGCTGAGAGTGGTCTTGGATGATATCATATCTGAGGAGCAAAGTGCTTTTGTCCCAGGAAGGCTAATTACGGACAATGTTCTGGTCGCATATGAGTGTATTCACTACCTAAAAAGGAAGAAGGGAAAAAAATGGAGCTTGTGCTATTAAACTTGATATGGCGAAGGCTTATGATAGAGTGGATTGGCACTACCTTCATGGAATAATGCTGAAATTGGGTTTGGCGGAGAATTTCGTTAATACCATAATGAGGTGTGTCACTACAGTCTCTTTCTCCGTGAGGGTGAACGGACAATTGTCACCACGCTTCACTCCGACAAGGGGAATTCGCCAAGGTGACCCTATTTCCCCATACCTTTTGTTGCTATGTGCAGAGGGTTTATCCTGCCTTCTCAGATCAGTGGGTCCTTTGTATCTTGCTAGAGGTGTAAGGGTGGGAATCCATGCCCCTTGGATATCTCACCTGCTCTTCGCAGATGACTGTATCATTTTTTCTGAAGCTTCAGAAAGGGGTGCGCGGAGAATTCAAGAAATTCTGAACTTCTACAGCCGAGGGTCAGGTCAGCTAGTGGACAAAGACAAGTCGACAGTGTTCTTCAGCAAAAATTGTGATGCTGAGACGAAGGACATAGTAAGGGAAACATTACAGATCAACACGGAGGCTTTAGCGGAGAAATATTTGGGGCTACCGACTGCTTTAGGAAGAGCCACAAATGGTGCATTTGAATATATGCCGACCAGATTCAAGAACCTAATTGGGGCTTGGAGTGGAAAGGAAACAAGCAGCGCTGGAAGAGAGGTCTTATTGAAATATGTTGCGCAGGCAATTCCAACATACCCGATGAGTTGTTTTCTTATCCCAAAAGACACATGCAAGAAGATGAAAACTGCCATGGCTAATTATAGGTGGGGGGAGCTCGGCGGAAAACAGACGCATCCACTGGCAACGATGGGAATTATTGACTCGTCCGAAGCCGATCGGTGGCATGGGCTTCTGTGATCTCAGGTTGTTTAATCTTGCAATGTTAGGAAAACAAGGATGGCGGCTGATTGAGAGACCGGAGTCTTTGTGCGCCAGAGTATTGAAAGGTCGTTATTATAATGACTCAAATTTTCTGGCAGCAACAAAGAAGAAACATGCAAGCCAAACATGGCGAGCTATCCTTGCTGGGAGGGATGTCCTGGAGCATGGTCTTATTCGACGGATAGGTGATGGCAGCTCGACAAGAATTTAGCAGGATCGATGGATTCCAAACCACTTTAATGGAAGGCCGATCACTACTGAATCGAATTCATCTTTGTCTGTGGTGGCGGATTTACTGACACCGAGTGGAGCATGGAATGTGGAGTTGATCAAAATTACCTTTGCAGATGTGGACGCCCATGCAATCTTGAGTACTCCAGTGAGAGGCTCTGGGGCAGACATTTGGGCATGGGAGCCTGAAAGACATGGATTATATACAGTGCGCTCGGCATACAGGAAACTCTACAATATCCAGGGTCAAGGAGAAGATGAGATGCATGCTTCAACCTCTGGTAATACCTCCTGGTCTCGGATTTGGAAGCTTACAGTTCCCCCGAAAGTTAAGGTTTTTTGGTGGAGAGTGGTAAACGGCTTCCTTCCAACCCAAAGCGTGCTGCACAAGAGACACATTGAACCTCTTCCAACGTGCAAGGTATGTGGAGCTGCTGATGAGTCTATCATGCATGCTCTCATAGAATGCACGGTCGCGAGGTCGTTCTGGTTACAGGTAAAAGATCACACAGATGTGAAATTATCAGAGCTGCATCCTCTGACCTGGGCTCAAGATGTCATTGACCCGTTACTAATCATGCCCAAAGAAGCATCTGTAATCCTTTGCGGGATGTGGGCAATGTGGATGACGAGGAACAAACGGCGACATGGAGAAGAAGTAGCACCGATCTGGGCATCTGTCAAATGGGCAACGGATATGGCCTTTGATTTGTGGCAGCTGGCCCATCCAACAAAGAACTCACTACATCAAGGGTGGAGTGCAAAGGCTTGGCAAGCGCCGGCGGAGGAATGGATCAAATGCAATGTCGATGCAGGTTTCAATTCAGTGAATGGATCGGCCTGGACAGGAGTTGTGTTACGTGATCATGAAGGGAGACCATCTGGTGGAAGAGCAAGATGGTATGAGCACTGCCTTAATGCCCTATCTGGAGAAGCCCTGGCTTTCCGAGATGGTATGGTTTTTGCTTTGCAAAAAGGAGTGCAGAAGCTACATCTAGAAACTGATTGTCAAGTTTTGATCGGCTTGTGGGCAGGCAGAGTGCAGCAAAAATCTGAAATTGAAGCCTTGCTGCAGGAGATGGACGTTCTAAGTAGGAGTTTTGAAGATTTTGCTTTTAATTTCATAAATAGAGATTATAATAAGGTAGCTCATGAGTGTGCTCGTCTTGTTTCCCATGTAAACCAAGTGGAGGAGTGGCATATAACCCCACATGGTATTAGGGAGATCATAGACACTGAATGTAATCACCTCCATGGCAATATATGAAGCTCCGGCTTAATCTCAAAAAAAAAGATCTCCAGGGCCTTGTATCCCATCATCACTCTCTCTTGAGAAGCTCCTTGATTAGTTGGTCTAAACTGAAATTTGTAATACCATTGCCCATTCATCAATTTCCAAGTTCTCCTATCCCATCAATCTCTGATTAGAAGCTCCTTCATCAATTGATCTAAAAAGAGATTTTAGTATGTGTGCCCATCCATCAATCTCCAAGTTCTCATGCCCTATCAATATTCTCTTGAGAAGCCAAAAGAATAACTCTATTTTTAATATATTTGCTCAAGTTCCGTGTCAGTTTAGATCTCCGCCAATATGGCCCAATGGCCATTTGGGCCTTGAACTCACGCCGTGATGGGGACGCCCAACCCACTAATGGTTGGTGGGCCTCTGTCGCACTGCGCTATAAAGAGATTTGGGGCTGATGGCTCTAGGTGCGAGGTTCACTGCGGCAATAGTCCCAACTGACAAACCCTAACCCGATCTAGAGAGGGCGCGCATCTAGCGATGGGAAGCCGTCACCGACTTCGCCGCCGCCTCTGCGTCACACGACGACCACTGCGCCGCTGGGCTTCACTGCTACATGTCCGCCAACCCCGACATCAACGCCATGGCCACCTCAGGCTCCTTCTCCGCCACGTCATCCGATGGTCTTTGCATATTCCCCTCTCCCTCTCTCTAGGATATTTCTCTCACTGTTCTTGTGCATATAAATGCCTTTACCCACTAGATCTGCTGCTAGGCGATCCTTAGAGAACAACACTCCCCACCACCCCTTCCCCCACCCTAGATTTTATCTCACACTCCTCCACGGGTCTTAATTAGGGCTCATTTCAGGGTCTATATATATGTGCTTTGGCACAGTCACCACATCACCACATCATTGATACGGAAACAAGGTGGTGCTATGTTTTGCTTTTGATATTTTAACATGCCTCTTACCATTTCTTCTTTGGGACTATTTGTTTCTTCTTTTTTGGTTAGACGTCCTCATTACAAGATTTTTTTTGTCCGAAGTTTTGGTTAAAACTTTTTTTTTTACTTCAAACCGTGGTTAAAAAGTTTCTTTTTAGGTTCATTATCTTGCACAGTAGACTCGACCATTAAACCGTGGAAATTGGAATGTTGTTCCCACTAGGAATTCAAGGTTCCGAAATTTCAATGTGATTTTAGAAACAAATTTAAAGTGTAGAGCCAATTCAAATCAAAATGGGAAAAAATATCTCACTGGTCTCCATTTGACCATCTGGATGAGTGATGTCCCAAGTTGCACGTACAACAGTTATAGATGATGTCCCAAGTTGCACGTACAAAAGCTCGGTACAAAGTACGAACTTTTGACCTGGCCCAAGCACGACACAACATGGTGTTCTACTGGCCCGAGCCGGCTCGGCTCAACGCACAGGGCCATGCTTGGGCCGCTACTCAAGCACACCGGGTGGCCTGACCCGGCCCACAAAATAAGAGAAGGCACGGTGTCGGCCCGGTGCTTTCCAAAGCTTGCTAATGGCCTATTACACTTCCCCCACCCAAACCCTATCCAACTCCCCTCGGCACTCAACTGTCAAGCGATGCATGCACCTTTCCTCCACCAGCCCCGCACCCACGCACTTCTCCGCGCGCAGCTCTCCCACGTGAGCAGCAGCAGGCGATCGCCTCACCACCGGTCTACTCCTCCCCCACACGCCGTGCGCGGCTGCTGCTTCCCTAAGACTGCTCCGGTCTACTGTTGCTTGAGGGTAAGCACTGCTACTCCTCCAGCCCCACGGACTTCGAATGCGAGCTCGCCGGGGCGGACGTGCTATCGCAGACGCCCGACGCGAGGCTGCCGCCACTCTCCAGCTCGCGTTGACGCCGGACCTGCTCCATCCCCCGTTGAATCCAGCCCTGCCTCCCTGTTCCCTCTCCTAATCTCTGTCTAGGCGTGTGTTAGGGCAAGGTCGGCACGAGCCGCTAGAATGGCCCAACTTTTCGAGCCGGCATGGCTCGGAAAACGGCTCGAAGGGTCGTGCCTGGGGCACCGGCCAGGCACGAAGGACTGAGAAGGCATGAGCCAGTACGCCCACGGGCCATCCCGTGCCGTTCCTAGCATGAGCCTGAGCCGTGCCAAGCTGGGTGAACTGTTTGCTCATCTATATGAGCACTCATAATGTAGAAACTATCATAGTTTTTATGTGCATTA
The DNA here is from genome assembly GCA_038502445.1 of Eremochloa ophiuroides. Lineage (NCBI taxonomy): Eukaryota > Viridiplantae > Streptophyta > Magnoliopsida > Poales > Poaceae > Eremochloa > Eremochloa ophiuroides. The sequence continues at coordinate 735,496 of JAHLJS010000008.1, read as the reverse complement.
ATTATCCTGCCAACTAAGCATTTTTGCTGATGTGGCAAACGATTTAATGAGAATAAATATATAGAAACTAGGTCTAATTTAGAAACCATGTCTACACGAGAATCAAGACATGAAGAGATGTGATAGGTAGATAAAGAAGAAAGAAAATATGTTATTAGAGAAAAGATTATTTTGTAGAAACTATCTATTAGAAATATAGTTTCTATACGTAGTGTCTACGTACATAGAAATTATACATGATTTTTAGTATTGGAAGTGCCTAACAGTAGTTGCTAGACGATGTACATGCACGGTGGTGCCCACGAGCATGTACACGTAAGCAGCTAGCGTTGACTAGTCAGCTGCACGGCTGCACCCATGGCATGCGTGATGCCTCGTCACTCGTCAGTGGTGGAGCGAGTAGGAGGATGAGAAAGAAACAAGAAATTGAACAAATGGAAGTATCACGGAAAGAAAGTACTGTAAAAGACAAATGAAGCAGAGAAAACTTAATTGTGTGCTAATTCAAGTGAATCACTTGCTACTAATCATCCATTGACAGCTAATAATCATTAATAATGATCGCTGAGGTTAACTACATACTAGTAAGTACTCGTAAGTAGGTACAACACAAGAATTCCTTGATATAGTAGGATATAACGTAATAGAAGATCAATCTCATGCGGCCGTAGTGGCAGCTAGCTTTCGGCGACCCCCAGCGCTGCATGCATAAAATTAATTATCACTGCCGCTTGTAGTATTTCTCGTTCCTTAAATAAATTAATTCCTACAATCCATGCAAAGATAAAATTATCTTAAGTTTGATTAATTTTATAGAAAAAATAACAATATCTATTATAAGGTGAGCATATTGTAAAATATATTCTATGATACGTATTTTTAATGATACTAATTTGATGTTATAATAAATTTTGATGGGTTTTTTTTTCCGAAATTTGGTCAAAGTTTAAAGATTAACTTAAAATAACTTTAAGAATCTATTTATTTAAGGAGAGAGGGAATATTAGGAGAACAGAGAGAAGATTGATCCACTTCAAGCAATTTTTTTTTTGGCACGACTTAAAGTCGGTTCTACTCACCACCGATACTATTTATATATAGCATGTACACATGAGTTTTTTTCTCTCCTCACATATAATAGAAGGGCCGAAGCAGTTTTTTTTTAACTTCATTAGTATCCATTTCTCGTGATATTGTAGCAATTTTAAAAGCGCTCATGGCTCACCCAACAAGGGCTCGTTCGGCAGCACCAACGAGCTAGATTCGATCCTGCCCTGGAACACTCCAATTTTCAATACTGGTCTGCTTTATTTCGAGTGGAACAGCTCGTTTTGAGATAAACGAATGCAGCCTAAGTTTTCTCGAATTGTACTATGAAAAACAAACTGCCCAAGATGCGTCTGCAGCATGTATATTTCAAGTTACAACTACCTAGTGAACCCCCCCCCCCCCACCCCCCCCCCCCCCCCCCCCCCCCCCCCCAACCCCCCCACACACGTGTAGTGTGGTTTGAAGCCTTGTCGGCAGCCTCCGTGCTATTGACGTATTTGCTTACTGCAGCAATGCAATTAATAAGGTAATAAAGCCGTTTGAAACTAAACTAATCCTTGTGTTTTACTAAGCGCCGCGACAACCGTCCAGGCGTATAATAACATACACAGACTTACGATTACGTGGGTTGATGTATATCTATCGATAAATATTGCCTCTTTCAGTAAAATTAAACTAATTAACGCCGCCCGGGGTGAGCGATCATATCAGTGTGAGGCCACCATCATCATCAACCACACTAGTAGCTTCTCGCTCAGTTTGGAGATATACTGACCCAAGCAAGATACATAATCATTATCTTTAGCTCGTCAAGTACTAGTAGTAGATAGTAACAGAAGCTTATCGTTCCTGCTGGTCACTTTACTGCGCCTTTTTAACATTTTATACATTATAGTTATGCCAGCCAGCTAGCTCAAGGTATCTTTCTCATGCATGATCGGTGGCTACTGACTTGGTCAACTGGAAGTGTATAGTATACACGCATGTACAACTGACCGTCAACCGTAGTGTCATCAAAGATATGTAGCTAGGAATTAAGGCATCTCTTTCGGTCAGAATCATCGTGGAATATTTTATGTGTCCTGCTTCAATTTACTCGCACTTGGGTTCATGATAATGACAAAAGATTGTGCGCCTGCTTATTAATTCCTTTTTAATTATAAGTCTTCTTCTTCACATGAACATGCCCGCGTTGTGTATGCAAGTGTTGCCCTGCAGGATATACAAGATCTCATCTAGTAGCAAACTAGTAATGAAATTGCAGGCATACTATAACTAATAATTCACCAGAAGGTAGCTTCTTAATCCAATTATTGGGGTGGGGTCGTGGAGGGAATGAGCATTAGATTCACACTTCAATAAATATAAAACAAGGCAAAACTGAAACATAATCTATTCAATACCATCATTGCAACTTTACATATTGAGGTTTAGCATAGTAAAGTTTGTATGGTTAAACTCTTCTTCTTAATTACAATAATGTGTACTTAATTACAATAATGTGTAAGTCTTTTGCGTATTCGAGAAAAAAAAGAGAGGTTGAGCATATGAAATTTTCCCGAGTCAGGTTTTGTCGTTATAATAGTCTCATAAAACATTATGTTTTTTCTATGCATACAAAATTTTTACCAAAGAATGTGGGCCAGTTTATTATCATATTTTTATATCAAAATTATATTTAATAAACAAATCCAATGATGTTATATATGACCACGGTCTAAGGAAGGCATATGTGCCCCCCCCCCCCCCCCCCACTATGTTGGTGTTGGATAATTCGATGACAGGCTATTAATAAGAGGGTAATGAAATTTGGTGAGCACCTTATGAGCAAATATTAATTAATTCCATGAAAAAGACAAAACATGTTAGCAACCTTCATAAAGAAAAGGGAAGAGGCATGCATGTGGATAATTATTAGATATATTTAGATTCATTTCATTTTGAATGAAATATTCACTACTATAAAATTATCTTTTAGATATATTTTATCTTATTTACATTGGTGGGCATTTTTCTTCTGCCTCTATAAATAATCTCATGGTTAAATGGGAGAGACCCACCTCTAAAAAAAACCAATTTATAGAGACGACCCTATTAAAAGATCCAGTCATCCTTGAAACAGGCTCAGGTCCATTAACAAAACCCTAACCCCTCTCTCTTCTTCTCTCTTCTTCAAATATAATAAGATTCACCCCTGAACCCCTCTCTCTTCCTCAGATCCAGCACCACCCCCACCTCCCTCCCTCCCCCTCTCTTCCAAGCGTCGTCACCGCCTTATCCCACCAATCTCTTCCAGCTGGAGCCCAATCTCGCTCCATCCCACTCCTGTTAAGGTAGGCCATCTCGTCTCCTCTCTGTTCCCTTCTTGTCTCTCTCTCTTCTCCATGAGTAGAGTTGATCCACATGTGAGCCTCACGATGATGGCAAAATCCATGGTGCCGCGCCAATACTAGAACTCTACTGCATGAATCATCTCCATATCTTCACCACTTCTTCCTCTGTCTCCCCCATCTTTCTCTCACACACAATTGGTGGAGGCTATACCACAGTGGATTAGGACGGAATTTGCCTTGGCCAAATCCGTGGCAGTAGTGAGGGGGTGAGGCCAAATCTATGGTGATAGTGATGATATCCGAGATGACCTATACTATCAAGATTGGATGTGCACATAGATCAAACGAAAAGTGGCTAGTTTGGAATCCAGGGTGTGAATATCCCCTACCCTTTATTTTATTTCTTCCCCTCTCCCTCTAGAGCTTCTTCTTAGAGATAATTGAAAATTGGGGCGAAGGATTGCAATTCAAGTAAGAATGCAACTATAATTGTAAACACTAGTACACAAAAACTCTGTGCTGGCGGTTGGGAACGCATTTCTACAGGCGTTTCTCCCAATCGCCAGCGGGAAAGGCCAAGATTTCTACTGGCGGTTCCTAAAGCGAACCGCCAGTAGAAAACTGATTTCTACAGGCGGTTCTCTTTAGAAACCGCCTGCAGAAACACGTTTTCCACAGGCGGTTCACATAACTAACCGCCTGTATTTAATTTTCCCGTCTTTTTTCAAAACAGGTTGTGCACTGTTTTTTAATATTATAATACGATATAATATTGAATATATTAGGTCCTATTATACAGTCATTATCAATACATATATATACAAAACATGCAATTAATTAATTATATGTACAAACATATTTAATATATACTTCTAAGTTTTTACATCACATGCGATATCGAGATATATATATACAAATACACATGCATCGATAAATGTTTTTACATTGTTCGTGCCCTAGTTAGTAATCTTCACGCTGAAGATTTAGGCTGCCAATATCTATTAGCGCTCTATACTTGGGCTGTGCTAAGGCGCCGGTAGGATAGTGATAGTTGCCGTCGAATAATATGATTTGTTTCAACATAAAATTGCACATGTTCTCGACGATGCCCAGCAAAGTTTGTTCTGACATGTTATTTGCCCTTTCTATCTTACATCCCTGTCCCTGTATAAACATCAAATTTTTTAACTTAATTATTACACATTAATTTGAATTTTAATGACATTATTGTTTGTGCATTAATTACCTCAGGGTTGTTGACATATCGTCCGTTGACTCTCATGAACTCGCACACTTAATATCCACAGTGGACCGATCCATATGGTTGCTTATGGCACTATATATAAAAAACAAATAATTAAGTTACCAACTTCATATATTGTCATATATGTGTCATGTGTATAGCATATATAATAAGGTATACATACCGGATAATCATAAATTATATTCATTGGAGGAATATTTCCCAACGACTTTTTCTTTCCCTTTCCCTTTTCTAGTTTGGACCACCACCAAGCCCTATATATAACAACTCGAATTAATCATCACCAAATTAATTAATCTCTCAAGCTACACATCGACAAAAGTATATATATGCATGCATACACGAAAACTTGGCTTACCGCTCTATGAGAACCAGGACAGTTGCATATTTTGAGGGCAAGTAGTTTGCGGAGTCAAAAACCACCACCCGTCCATCCCTTGGATAAATATAAAAGCAGATCCAGTGGTCTCTACACGAATCAAATTTATGAATCCATATTAATGATGTTGTAATATACACAATTAAGCTCATACACAGTATATATATATTATACTTACCCAAAGTGGTATGGGGCCATTATGACTTGTCTGTTCCTCCACTGCTTCAGCGCGTTCCCAATATAAATGGCATATTTGGCTTTAAGGTCCTTACGCATCTCCACTATTTTCAAGGAATCTTCTTCCTCACTCAATCCCTTTAGTTTATCATGTCCCGTCCCAATCCTTAATGTATACTGCTCCTCGCATAGTTTCATTGGAGAAAGATACCCAATCAACTTGTTTTCATCTCTTTCCCCACGATTCTCCTGCTCATCATATTGCATTCTGCAAGAGGATCATTTTTTTGAATGTCAGAGATCTTCATCAAACTTGTTCACACAACACAACAAATTCATGATAACGACACACAAGCATATATTTACAATGCAAACAATGTGACGGTCTGTACGTCAAGTCTTTTGAGGTTCATCATCAACCAGATGTCCTCGAAGCTGAGATAGGCCGTACCCTGGGTACAAAGAAAAGCCCCATATGGTATACTTACAGTTATCGAGTCGAGGCCAGCGTGAGAAGCTCTCATGTACCAGTCGTGCATCCTTTTTATACCAGCTGGGATGCTTGTTAGTCGCTTCCAACTGAGAAGAGGCTTGGTAAACACATATTCTTCTGGGACATCTTTATAATCCTTCTTCATTGGCTTCCTGATTTGTATGACTTCCTCTTTTGCTGCCTTCTCGTGCTCAGCCAAGTCAACGACACGTGTCGTGCGAGACTTTCCAATTTCTTTCATAAACAGAGCCGTGCCACCAAATTTCTTCTTCGGCTCATGTGGGGAAACCAATTTGGGTATCGGGAATTTCCTCTTCTTAGGCAGCGACGGAGCTGGCGGGGTCGTAAGCAACTGTTCGGATTCTTTGGCTGGTGGGGAAGAGTGAGGCCGCAGTGGTGGCGGGGTTTGTTGCTTAGGTGATGGTGGGTCAGGAAGACGAGGTGATGGTGGGTCAGGAAGACGAGGTGATGGTGGGTCAGGTTGTGATGACTCGGCATGTATAGACTCCTGAGTTAGTGGCTGCTCCTGAGTCAACTGGACGTCTCGTCGAGGCCACAGGATGAAATTTTTGACAGTCTGGCTGAGTTTCTCAATATCCTCTGGGCCTGGGATGTCTAGCATGTCGTCCTCATATCCTTGGACGACCGTCGAGACTTCTACCTTGCAGTAGTCATCTGGAATGTCGCTATTATGGTACCTGCGTCCTGGGATAGCAAAGCCACTGGGCACTTCCCTTGTACGATTATTATTGAAACCGTACCTTATGACTAGAGAACAAGGTGTTGGCCCTGTGATGTCATCAACTGGATAGCGAACCTTGTTGGTCGTAGACGCGGCACTGCTTTTAATCGGTGGACTCGCTAACTGTTGATCAGTTGCTGGTACAATTTGCATCTGGGACGGAGCTTGAGTGGTCGTTATTTGTTGATTGGACACCACGCTCACCAATTGCTGCACCAAGTCAGGATCAGGGTTAGCTAGCATTGCAGACATCATCTTTTTGAAGTCCTTCTTGGCCTCTTGCTCAAAATAACTCTTCATCTCTTCCTTGTATCTATCACGTTTCTTGTACATGTCCTCCTACTCCTGACCAAATCCTTCTTTCCATCCCTTCCTGGATGAGATCCCTCGTACACGTCCAGGATGCTCGGGGTTACCCAGAGCAACAGTCAGGACGTCCTTCTCCCTTTGTGGCCTAAATGATCCTTCTTTTTCCTTAGCTGCCACCACATAGATGTTCTTTGCAGCTTCTTCCACCAATGGATCATGAAAGGACGCGCCTGTATCTGTTATTTCTCTAGGTTTTCGAGCACGAAGCCAATTCACGCTCCTTTCGCAAATTGCTCAGACAGCACAGGCAACCCTGCCGCCTTCCTTTTAGCCTCTTCTCTTCTCCATTTCTCTAGCTGACGGTCATATTCACCTAAGCCAAGGTGGTGCTGGTACACGTTCTTCTTTACTTGTTCTGAAGCGGCTTGGCTCACAGCTAGGAATTCCAGCCGATTCTTCTGCTCTTGAAAAACAGCCCACTGACCTGCCGTGATCTTGTACTTTGTTGCCGGGTCCAACCCGAGCTTCAGGTATTTTACATTGGGCTCATACCTCCAACCTCGGAACGAGATCGCAATCTGCTGCATGGCATATGCCCTAACGAGGTTTTCTGAACCCTGAGGAAAAAGAAACCTCGTGCAAAGCTTATTCCACATGGCCGTCTTTGTATCAGCTGGCACATCCTTCCAATTAGATATTGTGCAGTCTAACATATATCTAACTAAGAAACCAACTGCGTTCCGAAACTTAGCTGGCACTGGTTGAGGAGCTATATGTTGTCCTTTGGCATTGACTTCTGTAACCCGATATGTTTTGTCCGGCCACTTGTTCGCTCCCCTGTCACCTCTTGCTCGATCACTCTGCTTCCTTTTCCTTGAACCAGTCTCGGTGGTCGTCTCGGTTGGTTCTGGTGCGGCGTCTCCGGGTGTCACTGTATCTTCTTCATCAATTTGGCGGAATTGAGACATCACCTCCTATATCATAGATGTAAGGTGTAAAATAATAAACACATGAAATCATGCATGGTAAGTTAATCATGTGTAATGTAAACACATGAAATCATGGATGTATTTACCTTGTCATTTTCCGGATCGTAATTTGGATCACGCTGCATTTCACAGCGAGCCACCCTATCGATGCTAGGGCACGGATCGCTAGGGGTGTGGTATCCTTCGTCTTCCGAAGTAGAGCCACTCTTGTCGTTGTGGGAGGGTCGTGCTTGTCCTTGGTCATCATTATGGGGCGACCCTTGTCCTTGGTTCGTTGGAGAACTCATGGCGATGTTTCTAGCATATACAAAGGAAAAAATCATTTATTAAAAACCAAACTATAATTGGACTACATGAACTAATGAAAAAGATAATTAATTAAGTAAGCCTAGTTATAACAAGAAAACCCTAACTAAATGAACTAATGAACTAATAGAAAACCCTAACTAATAATTACAATGCAAAAAGAAATAATCATTTATAATATGTATATATATAACATAAAAGGAATAATCATTTATTAATAATGGTACAATGGAAGATATATACATAATTAAACTAACTATAATGAAAATAAAAACCTAACTACAAAACCTAACTAAAAAACCTAACTATAAAAAAATTAACTAACTAATTAAACAAACTATAGTAAAAATATATAAAAACCTAACTATAATTAAATGAAAATCTAACTAAAAAACCTAACTAAAAACCTAACTATAATTAAATGAAAACCTAACTAAAAACCTAACTAAAAAACTAACTAAAAAAACTAACAAAAAAAAAATAGAGGCCGCTCGGCCCCTAGCAGGCCGGCCCAATAGCAGGCCGGCCTGCTACCCACGACCGCGGCGGGCCGCCCAGCGCCCGCCGGCGCGCCGCCACCTCCGCCGCCGCCGCGGACCACCGGCGGCTACCGCCACCGCTGCACCACCACCACGCGGCCACTTGCAGGCCTGTGCGTGCTTGCCGCAGACCATAGCCCCGCCGCCACGGGCCGCGCGCGCTACTGCCCGCGGCCGCCGCCGCCGCGCCACCCTGCGTCACCACCGCCACCGTCTCCGCGCGCTAACGGCGAGAGAGAGGAGAGCGAGAGAGAGAGGAGAGAGAGAGAGCCCTACCGGGGAGCAAGCTCGGCGGCGCAGCTCCGTCGATGGCGGGGCGCGGCGCGCGCGGGTGGACGGAGAGGCACCACGGGAGGGTCTGCACGGCGGCGTGGCATGGAGCAAGGCGGAGAGAGAGAGAGAGAGACGTCGGCATGGTTGGAATCGCAGCGGCGACAGGTGGCGATTCCGGCAGCCTGACGGCGTCCGTGAAGAATGCGCGGCCTCCGGGGACTTAGTGAAAATTTGGATTCGGGGCGCGGAATTTATACTGTGGATGTTTCTGCAGGCGGTTTTCTTAAGGAACCGCCTACAGAAATCATTTGTGCAGGCGGTTGATATAGTAAACCGCCTGCACAAATCGTGTTAGTGCAGGTGGTTGACTTAGAGAATCGCCTGCACAAATGATTTCTTCAGGCGGTTCTCTAAGACAACCGCCTACAGAAATGATTTTTCATTTTTACAAGTAATCTTATTCTATTTTGCACATAATAATATAAATATGTTGCTATATATTATTCTGGGCTAATTATGCTATATTTAAATCATCCAATGGTTGGTTTTGGGTTAACAAATTATTAATTATGGTTTAGCTATGGTTAAGATAGGGTTTACGTAGGGTTAAGATAAGATAGCGTCGATTGACATATTATCACACATGATGGTGGGGAAGATAACATTTATGTTCAAATGGATTACAAGACACATGATCCTAGCTGCTATCCTGCTACTGTTCTTCCTTCTCCATCGTGGCGCACCCATGGCAATGCAGTTGATGGGATGCTTCGCTCAACATTCTTTATCTTGATTGGATGGTCTTTAAAAACACTCATTTCGTCCAATTGGTTAAAATCCTCCAGATCAGTTACATCGTCAACTCCTATGGCTTGTTGTTTTCCAGGAAAAACAACATGTTTCGGCTTGTCGGTGCTTTTCTTCTCATTCTTGGAAAGGACCTGTTCAGCATAGAAGACCTGTGCAGCACGGTTAGCAAGGATCCATGGGTCATCTTTGTAACCTACTTTACTTAGATCAAGAACTCTGAGCCCATAGTTATCCACTGTGACATGTTTGTCTTCAACCCATTGGCATCGAAACACGGGGACCTGGAATGTACCATAATCTAGTTCCCATATGTCCTCAATGAAGGCAAAGTAAGTAGTGATTTCACCAGTTCCATCATCTAACGCCTCGCACCGAACACCACTGTTTTGTAACATACTCTTTTGGTCCTTGGATTTGGTACAAAACGTGAAGCCACTAATGTCATAGGTTTGCCATGTCGTGACCTGGCGTGATGGTCCCGATGCCAACTTCTTGATGGTTTTTTCCTCAATTGTTTCCCTATTTGGAACGTTCTTCTCACTTAGCCATGTGGTAAACCGCTGCTTGTGTTCTTTCATTACCCAATCATCAGTGCATTCAGGATTGTGTTTTCGAAGCTCATTAATGTGTTGCTCGATGAAAGGGTCAATTAATGATAGCTGTTGTAGGATGCTGTGGTGTGCCTGATGGACTATTTTGTAATCTGAAGGGATGAATGATTTCCGTCCCATCCTCCCGCGTCCATGCAGCCTACCCTCATGTCGTGTGGGAGGCAAACCTATTGCAATCTGGTCTTTTAGGACATTATTGCAGAAAGGACCTCCAGACTCTATGGCCTCTTCGGTCAAGTACCCCTCTATCATGGATGCCTCAGGACGAGCACGAGTTGAAACATAGCCATTCAATATTGGCATGAAACACTCATATGTCCACATTTCATGCAAATACATGGGGCCCAATGCTTCTATTTGTCCCACTAAGTGCACCATGAGGTGTACCATTATATCGAAAAAAGATGGGGGGAAACACATCTCAAACTGTGACAATGTCTCCACTACGAATTCTTGTAGAGAAGGCAACTCATCGCGGTCAATTACCTTCTGTGAGATCTTATTGAAGAAGTAGCACAACCTTGTGATTGCCATCTTTAAGAGCACTGGCTTTATAGCCCTAATGGCAAGAGGGAGGACGGTAGTCAACATGACATGACAATCATGTAAGTTGTAGTTGGTGAGTGTAAGGTCTTTCATTGACACAATACTCCTTAAGTTGGAGCAGAATCCAGATGGAACTTTCAAATTCTTCCAGCACACACATATCGCATGCTGCTCATCTTTGTTGAGGTTGTAGCTTGCTGCTGGGAGGTGGTACTTCCCATTTTCAAGAGGAATAGGGTGAAGTTCCTTTTTTATGCCTAAGTTTACCATGTCTAGACATGATTTCAGTCATTCCTTCGTCTTGCTCTTCATGTCTAGCAAGATGCCAACTACGCTCTCAAACACATTCTTCTGAACGTGCATGCCATCGATCGCGTGTCGTACGTCCAACTCTTTCCAATATGGCAAATACTTGAAGAAAACTGACATCTTATTAAATGTAGCCTCTGGAGTTGGCTTGACATCCTTTCTGTCCTTCCCTTCTTTTGTCTTCTTTCCGAAAGCGAACTTGATGTTTTTGGCAATTTCAAAAACTCTTTGACCTTTGCTGTTACCTAATTGAGCAGTAGAAAAGTTAGCTATATGATTGGATATGTTCAACATTATCACCGACCAATGAGCAAAAGATTACCTGATGGAGCAGTAGAATGTAGTTCATCTATATTGTCGAAGTACTTATCCATCTTACGCAAGCGGAACTTGTGTCCTTTCGGTAAGAAACGTCTGTGCCTTATGTAAACTAGCTTGTTTGATTCATCTAGGTATACACAAGCTGTTTCATCTATGCATATTACACAACCAACCTTCCCCTTGAGCTGCCCTGATAGCACGAATAGAGCAGGGTAGTCATTGATGGTAACAAATATAATTGCTTTCAGTGTGAATGTCTCTTTGTGGTACTCGTCCAACACTTTGACACCTTCTTCCCATAATTTTTTCATGTCCTCCATTAAGGGCTCCAAAAAGACATCCATGTCAACTTCAGGTTGTGTAGGTTCAGAAATAAGAAGTGTTAGCAAAAGGTATTTTCGCTTCTGCACCAACCAAGGAGGAAGGTTGTATATGGTGAGGATCACCGGCCATGTGCTGTGCTTGCTGCTCCTCTCGGCAAATGGATTCATTCCATCCGTACTCAGAGCGAACCTAATATTTCTTGGCTCATTAGCAAAATCTGGGTGATTTGCATTGAAATCTTGCCATTGGTTGCCATTAGCTGGATGTCTTAACTTTCCATCGTCCTTGTGCTCCTCAGAAGCATGCCAACCCATAAGCTTGGCATCGTCAGGGTTTGCAAACAAATACTTCAATCGATCAACCACGGGAAGGTACCACATCACCAGAGCCGGAATCTTTTTCTGCGCATAGTAGTCTACTTCCCCTTTTTCTTTCTTTGTGGGTTTTGAACTCTGCTGGGTTTTCTTTTTCCTCTTACCTGCTGTAGACACAGAGGCTACGTTCTCTTCCTCTCGATAGTCTTTGTTCGTCTTGTACCTACTTGCGCCACAATTTGGACAGCTCTCCAAATCTTTATAATCATCACCTCGATAAAGGATGCAATGATTTCTGCAGGCGTGGATCTTTTCGACACCCATAGTAAGCAGACTGATTAGCTTCTTTGCATAGTAGGTATTAGCTGGCACGTTGTTCTCCTTTGGAAGCATGTCTGCTAGAATACTCAAGAGCGCATCGAAGCCAGCATCACAAAGACCATATCTAGCTTTGACCATCAACAACTTCATCACGGACCGCAGGGCCGTGAACTCTTTCGTACAACCCTTCGACTCATCGTAAAAAGTCTCTTCTGCTGCCTTCTTCATGGCCTCCATACCTTTCACGAAGAACATTGATGGATCAGTATGACGACGCAACATTGCGTCTAAGAATTCTGCATCTTCCTCAGCATCTGGTAGGACATGATCAGTTCTGTCGTCTACATTTCCTCCAACGAAATCATGATCAGTAACATTTGGCACTACATGTTCACTCTGGGTACTAGGCTGATGTGTCCCTCGTACAAACTTATCCAGGCCATCGGCGCCGATGTTCTCACGGTTTTCAGCTAAATAAGGTGCAGAACTACCCGCTCCATGCTTAGTCCAAATCAAATAGTCCTGCATAAATCCTCGACGGCCCATATGAGAAAGGATTGGCTCTGTGTCATCGAACACAACAATATTTTTGCAATCTGTGCATGGACAATATATGTGCTTCATGTCTGTTCTCCTAACATGGCTCTTAGCGGCATCAATGAACCTATTGAGCTCAGGTAGGTATGATGGATCGACTCTTGGTAACTTATACATCCAGTATGACCTCTCTATCATTACCTATAAATAACAAATTAAATGAAAAGAGAGACAATAATGGTGGAACCCGAGATCCAAAAAATGGCTAAATAGAGTACGAATGATTCAAAAAGATGTGAGAGGTATAAACTAACCTTTTTTTAGAAATCTCCTTCCAAAAAATGAAGATGAAAACCTCTCCCCTTGTATAGGGTGAAATGCATGTAGACCTCCAAATCGCCTCCAATGAAAGTTGGCTGCGAGTTCTGCTTAGATCGGGGAGGAAGAATGGGTATTCACTATTATAATCTTCCATTAAATCTTGTTAATCATACTACGCATGCAAAGTCATACAAATATGGCTTAAATGCTTATATTATTTTATGATGTAATTAAAACTAATTAATATGCACCGAATAAATAAATATATGATTAAAACATAGCTAATAACTTAAATTTATATATAAAAGTATAAAAACAAGGAGTAAAAATAAAGATATACTAACAAATTAAATAAAAGACATTATATTTCTCTCTCTTCATGCATATAACACACCATTAATGGAGGTGAACTAACCATGTTGAGAGAGGGGAGAAACTATTTAAACTAAGAAGCAATCATGATAGGGAGAAAGGGCAAACTTCATCTAACCGTGTTGAGCAACCTCATTTGAAAAAAAAAAGACAATAACCTAGTTATTCCTCTCTCTAGCTCATGGTGAAACCCTAGATCCAAAATTTGGCTACATGGAGTAAAGAATGGTTAAAACGAGGTTAGAAGTAAGTAAACTAATCTTTTTTTAGCAATCTCCTTTAAATAAATGAAGATTAAAACCCCTCCCCTTGTATTTGGTGAAATCTGGACCACCAAAATCGCCAACTATAGAAGTTGGCTGCGAGTTACTGTTCGGCTCGGGGTGGAAGAAGGGGTATTTATAGCAGGCTTTGTACCGGCAGTTCCTTAAGTGAATCGCCTGTAGAAAACCATTTCTACAGGCGGTTCACTTAAGGAAACCACCAGTAGAAATAGGACATTTCTACTGGCGGTTTCCTGATTTGCACAGGCGGTTCTTATCTCTGGCCCCACCGTTTTTTTCTGTTGGCGTCCGGTAACAGGAACCGTCTGTACAAATAAAACAGTGGCGTCGGCGTAGAGCTTTTGTGTACTAGTGAAATAAACAATATACTTTCTCTTTAATCTTCATAGGCCGTTTTTGGTGAACCTATAAAATCTAGGTGGGGGGTCCTCTCTCCCTGCGTTGACAATAAAACAACACCACCAACAACAATAAGCTTTCTCAAATAGCCATACATTTGCGAACACGGGGGCTCGTTGTACCATACTGATGTTTGAAAGGTCATTTGTCAATGAGTAAAGGCTTTGCAAAATCTAAAAAACATGAAAAGAATACAAATGAGTGAACGAAGTGAGCACTGCCTATCATGCTATCTTTGAGTGGACACTAGTATAAGATGCAACAAGCAAGTATATATAAACACAGAAGCTACTAATAACTTACTAGCCAGAGTGATGATGCCGACTAAGTAAAATGTGAGCAATGTGCACATGTCAACACCACTAGTAGTAAAACTATGTGCTCAGTGTGCACTATGGCGTGTGTTGCTGTCAGTGGACCGACCACTCATCGGTCCCGTCTTTTCTTGTTCGTCCAACATATATAAACTCGCATCATCACCAACATAAGCGATGAAATCGCACATGACAGAACAACAAGAAACTAAAGCAAGGCACACATCAAGTGTACGAACGATGTTAACCGTGTCTGCTGGCTGCGTCATCACTGATAATATTTAATCACCTTTGCTTGATCTCATGATCCCACCATGGGGCCGGGATTCGCTATAGGAATTAAGAAAATGATTCGGCCAGAGACACGCGGCAGCACCGTACTTAGCAGACAGATTAGGTGGCTAATTCATAAGCATTATCGCTCCCTAATGAACCCTAGCTAACTATCTTATATATACACTACCAAATCACTTGCTATTTGCTGGTGAAGGGTCACCGGGGCGAGTATAAAGCACCCATGCATGCATATGGATGCATGCTAGCCTTTCAAATTAGTGTAGCTTGTTGTTAGTTTGCTGCTTTATTAATTAGTAGCCTATTTTAACTTGTCTAATTAACTCATGATTACACTGTGCCCTGGCTAGCTAATGACATGTAGCAATGGGATGGAGTAATGTGGTGGGGAAGCAAGCATAGTGTGATAGAGATCGATATTGCACGCTCCACCTGTCTGAAAATGTAGCATGCAAGTTCGTTTTTATTGGTCACCACAAGAATGATGCAATGCCAAAAAAAAGGAGAGAGAAGAGACAAAAGAAAAGGGGGTCGGATGCTTATTTTTGAGGCCAGGACAGCCTTAATTTGCTAGTGCTAGAGTACAAGGATTGCTTTCAGATGGGCGATTAGTTGTCAACTGATGGCACAACAAGGCAACTAAAGGCACCCATGCACGAGCAGATCAAAGTCCACCATGTTATGCATATGTGATGGCGCCTTTCTGAGTGGTGTTGATTCGTTCCCGGCCCCCTCTACTCTAATCATCGTTGAAATGACAGGCATGTAGCAGCAGCTTAAAGATATACAATGGTGGCCACTTTTCAGAGAAAAGCACACAGAAAGGTTGCTGGAGTAGTTAAGTGAAACATGAATCTGTGGAGCACAATTAGAACTGCCCTGTTCATCCTCTAATCATGTGTACTAGCTCGCACATATATATATGCATTTGGCGTGCAGAGTGGAAAACATATATAGCTGCCACCATGCACTGAAAACTAAATCAGAGCCTTCACTAATATAATGGACAACTAGTGCAAAAAAAATTGATACTTGAGTCTCGGTGAAGAGATATATATATATATATAACTATTAATCAGGGGTCAACACCCCCCGCCCCCTTTACATAAAAAGGAAATCAGGCACGGCATTTTCTTTTTCATAATTGGGACATTATATTAACAACATCATTTATTAGAGGACAGATGAAGTGCACTTACACCATAGATGAGTTCTAAATTAAACACCAAGAAAGTACTACATGTCTACATCCGTTGCAAATTGTAAGTCGTTTTAGTTTCAAGTACTAGACATAATGTATATATATACACCTAGGTACATATAAAGAAAAAGCTATATGTGTTTAGAAAAGGCAAAACGACTTAGAATGGAGTAGTATGTAGTTTAATGAGAGAAACTTGATCACATATATTCTATTCTTTGGCAAATCAATGCAAGACAACTTTGTGCGTGTACACAGTAATATAGAATAGGAGCACAGATGAAAAGTAGTCCGATCTTTTGGGAGGTATGTGGTGACTGGTGAGTGGTTGGCTTCCAAGAAACCAGCAGAGAGAAGCAGTTAACTAATGGATTAGAATCAAGCAAGCAGAGTGGTTTGCTAATCAAACAATTAGCACTAATAAGCTAAGGCAGGCAGTGATTGCGATATATACCCAGGATTACTTAGCTCTGCTAATCACTGGTGGGCCCATATATCACATGCTAATCAACTTTTGTGATGTCGACTTCCTCTTGCATATAAGACGTCGTTGTGTTGCGGAAGAAGAAGCATCTATGCAGCTCACTTGCTTGTATGCTCAAGGCAAGGCTCGGTGATTAGCTGGGGATAGGTTAGTATTTTTGCATGACACAGGGCGGTGCTAAAAAAACAATTGTGTGACAGGTTTTCTACTCCTAGGTGTAGCTACTCCCATTTTCAATAAAGCACCTTATGTATGGTGCATACTCATTTATCCATTTAAGTATGTTTATATACTTATTTGAAGATGCTTAAAATTTTAGAGCCAGTTAATTAGTAGGGCTCCGATTCCTCCTAAAACGTTTCAGATTTTTTAGATAAACTTCAATGGTGGAGCTGAAGCCGTTTTACAAAACATTTAGAACCACTAGTACAGAAAATCTCTATACAGGCGGTTGCAAAGATATTTTTATAGACATTTTTTCAAACCGTCAGTGGAAAAGGCCAGTACAAATCAAGATAACCGCCAGTACAAATCGATTGTACTGGCGGTTTTCTTAGCAAACTGGCAGTACAAATATTTTTCGGAAAAATAGAAATCAGGCTAAAAAAAACAGAGAAATTTTTTTTTAAATAAAGGGAGGCAGCCATCGGCCAGCGCCCGCCCGTCTCCGTCGCAAGTCGCAAGTCGCGGCATTTTTCGCGCAAAATTCGCGCGCTACGTGGCCGGCGTGATTCGAACCTGCAACTTCGGCTTCGCGCGTACCCCCTCTAACCACTCCACCCATAGCTCACTTGTGTCTGAATAGTATTAGGTTCGCCACATATTGTTACGTAACCGATAGAAAACTGATTGTTTGGGGTCCTAAACGAAGTCAAATAAAAAAGTTGTCAACTACAAAGTTGCATAACTTTTCGAGATCTACAACTTTCATGTAGACAGTTCTTTCATCCGAGGTTTTTTTCAAAAAGTCAAAATTCAAATTTCAAACTTTGACCGTATTTTACGTCAATAAGATGATTTCAAATAAAAAAATTTCAACTACAAAGTTTCATAACTTTTCGAGATCTACAACTTTTATGTAGACAGTTTTTTCATTTAAAGTCATTTGAAAAATCAAATTTTTAAAATTGGCACCGATTTGTACAGGCGGTTCACTTAAGAAACCGCCTGTAGAAATCGATTTCTACAGGCGGTTTTCTTAAGGAACCGCCTGTATTTCTACAGGCGGTTTTCTTAAGATAACCGCCTGTACAAATTGATTTTCTACAGGCCGCCTGTAGAAATGGTGCATTTCTACAGGCGGTTTTAGATTTTGGCCCATCATTTGATTTCTAGTAACGTCCGATAATCAAAATCGTATGTAGAAATAAAAGCGTGACATCTGCGTAGAGCTTTTGTGTACTAGTGAACAATACGTTTCAATGGCAGTTTTGGCCCTATTCGTTTCGTCTAAAAAGCGCTTATTTTTCAGCTCTGGAACAGTGTTTTCCTCTAAAAAAATCAACAACAGCCGAAATCAGCTCAGCTTATCAGCTCCAGCGAACAGAGCCTTTGTAATCATTTATGTCACGTTTGTGAGGAAGAGCTATGAGAAGCGATGTTTCCGCGGCTCCAATTCTTGAGTATAAAAATGGCTCCGACTTCTATGGACTCCTCGTAAGGAGCCTTTGTTTAGATGGCCGTTTAGCACAGTTGTGTTGCAAAAGCTGTAAGAAGTCGGAGCCAGAACCATGCCAAATGGGCCATTACAACCATATAAAAAATTTCACTGCAGCACACATTTTTTAGTATAATGTTATAATGCTATTATCCCAAAATATAAAATAAGTACAACCACATATTCTCTGTATATATACTTGCATGCTTTGACCCATACATATAATACCTCAAAAATGGTCTAATACGATCACATACTCCATATACACATGGCCGGGCCATATATATACACCGTAAATCTTAAGATACACACCGTACCTAACAGTAGGTACATCCTAGGAGTAGAAAGGATTTTCAGTAAGGCTAATTTGTGGCCGGTCATAGAATATTATTCTGTGGTTATCTCTCTCTCTCTATCTATGATAATATTTGTTAATTTACAATAAACTGACTGCATATTAATTTGCGAGATATATATGTGTGTGTGTGTGTGGTATTACTTTAAGTCACGATGATATTTATCATAATATTAAAATAAATCACTTTAAAAGTTACAGTAATCTTATAAATAATTAGAACATGGTAATTTAAAATAGACATATCAGAAATTATTCTCCTGTGTACCAAGCGTTTGATGTATAGGTCAGATTTGTCTATACTCCCGTCGTTTCTGCTTTCTAGCTGGCCGTATAATTTGCATATGCGCTTTTTCAGTATGGCATTGCTCCCTCCCTCCTATCGTCGTATCCTGTCGTCGTCCCTGGGATCGAAGGAAAACAACATGACGAGATCGGGGATTAGTTGGGCGAGCTCGATCTCTGCAGCGCATCAAATGCATCGCATGCTCTCTCTCTCTCTCTCTCCAGTGCAGGAGCCAGGAGGATCATGGCTGTGTTCAGTGAAGCTGAAGTGCTGTAGATAAGCGCTGAAGTGCTGTAGAAGTGCTGAAATCTTGTGAGAGAAAAATACTGCTGAAGTGCTGAAAAATAAGCGCTTATAAGCGCTTATACCCTCAACCGAACGCAGCCCATACATGCATGCACACCAGATCGAGCTAGCTAGCTAGTTCGTACTCGTGCGTGCATGTGTGTGTACGTCGCGATTCATGACGTGTCGAGTTATCGACGCGAGGTTGCAAGCGCGATCGATCTCTGAATGAAGTGCAGTGTACGTGACTGCTAAAAGGTCAGACTTTTCCTATCACTAACACTGACATTTCTTTGCATGGTTGTGTGTTGATTGAGGGGTGCATCTCTGTTTTTGTTAACGATACAACAAAAGAGTTGTTGTTATTAATAAAGAAAGAAAAAAAGATCAAAATTACTTTCTCATGTCTGCATCTATATCTAAGTATCCCCTAAATCAATGTTTGGTTTGGTTTACTCGATTATATTTTTTGAGTTGGTCCAATTTAATTACTCCACTTACATTATTTGTTTTTTGTTTTTAAGTTAATTCTTAATTTGCACGTTATGCGGTGGGAGCTGACACAGTAATTTATATTTAAAAGATACATCACAATATTATTATTACTATTATTACTACTACTACTACTACTACTACTACTACTACTACTACTACTACTACTACTACTACTACTACTACTACTACTACTACTACTATTATTATTATTATTATACACCTAATAACAAAATAGCACTAGCAAATATAAATTATCTAAAATATAATGATGAAAAATATGCAATGTAGTTTTGTAAATATTTTCCTAAAAGGACACTCAAACGAGTGCCTCACACTTCATATATTACAAGGAAAACAAAGACCACTACAAAGGATGGATAATAAGATAAAAATGACTCCCTCCAAAAAAATAAGAGTATATTAAAAATCAAACAGGTCGTCTTCTTTCTTCGGTCTTCCACTGCTTACTGGAGCTCGAAGATCACACCGAAGAGATAGAAAAGAAAAGACACATGCAAACACCATCACCAAACAAGGCTTTGAAGATCATAGTAGCCATCCGCCATGGACAATCGAAAGAACATTAGATGGGGTACTACCATAACTATCCATGGGGTTAGACGCAACCTCAGATAACCGATAGTCTAGACACCATGTATACAATAGCGATTAATACTCTAGCCACATATGATAACTAGAGCATTCAATCAAGCGAAGATCCTATGTCAAGGGGAAAGCACTGTACTAACCATGCTTTAGCTAAAACACTAAGGTATGAACTGGATAACCATGAAACATATTCAAGTAATTAGAGAAGATAAATATATTGAAACTCAAGTCTTACAAAGGAGCGATACAAGATTATATCAGACTTACTGAGGACTCTCTTCTGAAACCTATGATCTCTCCCTAACTCCCAACTAGGCCATACTACAATTACATCTTGGAAAATATGATACAGGAACCTCGTTTGGTGTCTGTTCTACGTAGAGAGAGGCCCTCTATTTATAGGTGGAAGGAAACTTGGGCATACGGAGATCCTCCTCTTATTCCATAGAATATTCCTCCTCTAATTTGTATTTAAGCGCCATGTGATCAGGCAGGCGACCTTAGAGCAAGTATAATGTATAGTAGGCTGCAAGAAGACTTAATGCTGAGGTGGAGGAGAGATGAGAGAAAAGAGAAGAGAAGTGGGATTTAAGCTTACAGCCGGCTTAGACACAAGAACCAATAAAATATGTGAGAGAGACAAGTGAAACATATATTTATAATAAAGAGCTAACCATTATACGAGTGAGCTAAGAGATAGGCTGTAAGGCTATACTGCCAGCAGCTGGCTGTATTATTAGCCTGGCCTTGCCATCGGTGGATCAAACAGCTCATGTGCTCCATCACGCATGGATGTGCCCGTGTTATTTCTTCGGTGCAAAAAGGAAACCTGCCTCTGGCGCTCCTATCCGCGGCTGCCACTTGCCCGAGGTGGTGCGAAGCATGCGCACCTGATGTGGTCGGCCGACTGCTCCCTCCTGCCATCCCATGTTCGTGCAAAAGATGCCTCCTGATTGGGCGTTTCCTATGCATCGGCAACAAATGCCGATGCAGTGACCAGCCGACAGCTGGTGGGCCTAGGGCCTACATTGTCCCCTCGTGTGCATGCTATTGCTTTGCTCCTTTGTGTAGGGGGATACCGGATGGCGAGGGCCTGCAGGCCTGGGGCATGCTGCTACAACGTCCACCTGAAGGTTACTGCTTGGATGCGGACAGTGGCGGATCTAGGACAGACTCCTGGGGGGGTTGAACAAGCTGTTGTGGTAAGCATTGGCCACTGGCTACTACCGTGCTGCACTGTTGCTTGCTGGTGCAGGTGTTGTGCTGAGCTGCTGCTGCATGGGCACGACCACGGTAGGGGGGCTTGAGCCCCCAGCCCCAATGGTAGAGATTTGTTAATAAAGACGGTATTTGAAAGAATCTGTATCTTAGTTCATTACCCTGTCACACTCTTGAAGCTAGCCAAAGAGAGGAACTCCCTTTATCAACCATTGTAAACATTCTTGTCAGTGTACTCATGTTTGTATCCTTAAAAACTTCACTCATCCTATATGCTTTCATCCTTTGGAGTTCAGTCATCCTACTGAACCTTTTCATACTGATAATGAAGTTCATTCATCCTAGTCATCCTTTTCTTCTATGCTCATCATCAAACATATCCTCTATCCTTCCATCATGATTGATATGTCCATGAGAGCTACAACTCTGTTTAGCAAATCTCTTGAATTCATAGTTTCAAAGACATATTCAATGTGGTCTAACATATTTTGAAGGATCATCATTTCCATGAGCACTAGGGACACTTCATCATGCTTGTATTCACTAAGATCTTTATCCGAATTCCTTATATATTGAAAAAAAAAAAATCTACTAGTAGTAGCGGTGATCGCGGGATGAAATCATTGCAATCCCTTGCCGTGCTTGAACAATCTGGAGTGCGTGACCATCAATAGCTAATATGATTTTTGCACCCAAAAAATTCATCATGATGTACTCGTGTTCTTGGGATATGGAACCCAAGAAACTAAAAATAGTCGTAAGTGCTTTACTGGAGCTGCTGATTTGTGACACTACTACTATCTTTGTGTCCAGCGACAAGTGCCTCTAATAGCATCAGCGCCTCACATCGATTTGCTTTGAATCTAGGCACTCAATTGCATAATTTGTCAGGCTTAAATCTTCAAAAAAGTTTATATATCTTTGCACCCTAATTAGCATACCAAGTGTGCTAATTTGAAGTCAAATCAAATGGTCTTTATGGTTGAGAAGAATGCATACCTGGTGGAGGTGAAGAATCAAATAGCTGTTTTGCTTCGAGAAGCAGCTGAGATATAGGCAAGTCCATCTCTAGAACTCCTATATCTCCAAATTACAGTCTATAGTTTTCTATGATATGTGTCTATATCACTGATAGAACTTGAAGCATCCGTGCATCAATAATTTCCACTTTCCAAGAAGACTTGAACATCGATATTGTCATTTGAATGATGACCACCGGCGCATCCAGGACAAATCCTAGTGGGGCTGAACAAGCTTTGTGCTGAGTGCTGGCCACTGGCTACTATTGTGCTGCACTGTTGCTTACTAGTGCGGGTGTTATGTTCCATGGGCACGACCGCGGTAGGGGGGCTTGAGCCCCCCCCCCCCCAGCCTTGGTGGAAGATCCGCCACTGGATGCGGAGCACATGCTGCTCGTCGACTTCCTTTTCTTTATTTGAAAAATTAATATCTTATAATTCCAAGTTGCGAATAAGCCAAATAATCATATCGGTTTCGATCGAATCGACGAGCTCTTCGCAGTAGTGTACTTTGAATTTAGCTTTATTTCATTTGCGTGCGTTTGCGTTACCATATCTGCAACCAAACAACTAGTTCATGTTACCATGATGTGATTATTGTCAGATCAAAATAGTCACACATATCATAAAAGTTAACACAGTAATCAGTGTTGGAGTGCGTATGGAAACGTAAATATCACTCGGCCACTCAGGTGCTTCCCTGTGTTGCCTTCATTTGATTTTGTATGGCTGCCAACCCACGGACAACCCTTGGAATTGAAATCTGGCTCAAGGACATGCGGTCCATTGCCCCTGACTCCCTCATGCTATTATTGCTCGTCAGTTTCTCCCCTTCAATTGTTTCTAAAAAAGTTCTTCCCCTTCAATTTTCCAAAATGCAAAGTCCATTTGATCTCCCTCAACTATTGTAAAAGTCCGATTTATATCCCTCAATTCCAAAACCAAATTTTTTTAGAACCTCTCAACTTTTAAAACTATTTGATTTAACCTCTAGACTGTTTTAAAAGCCTCTGTGATTGACATGGCGCCATATCAGGCACGAGATGATTGTATTTCTTTATTAGGATTTTCTCTTGGTGATTAAGCAACATATTGTTGCTGGGAAATTAAACACTGTTTGTAGTTTGCACAGTAGGTGGCATGGTGATTCACACTTCTTTCTGCAATGATCTTGTCCCTTCTTGCATCCTCTATTTCATATTTGGTCCACTTTTAGATTTTAGGGTGCGTTTGGTAGGGTTCCGATTCACCGAAGAAACGGTTGAAACACTGAAATTGGTATATTCTACCAATTTCTCATGTTTATTAGACAGTTTATTAATTTGATCTACTTACAAACGATTTCTCTGTCCTTTTCATTTATTTCTTCAGTATGCTGAACTGTTAGATGTGAACTATGAATATCTCCTTTGCTACTAGCATTTGTAGCAAGTTCAAGTTGGAGCTGAAATGTTAAGATGGTTATGCAAATAAGAGTTGACATGCTGGAGTGCTGGTATCAAGAATCAGAGAGATTAATGTTGATTTGATATAACTAGTTGAGACCTTGCAAAGCTCTAGTTTTAGTTAAAATATTTTATTCATGCATAGTTTCTGGTCATGTACTGCCATTTCCTCTAGTGTGTGCACTATTTCAGTTTCAGATTCTATTCCATTTTTATGGTTGCTTTTGAATTTTTTTTAGTATTTTACTTGATATATAGTACCATGGCAAAGAACAGAGCTTGTTCTATCGAGCAACTATCTAGTAGCGGCTGCCACCATGGTTTTGCAACACGCGTGTGACGGTTTGTGGGGGAACGGGATTGGCAATCCCTGTGTGCAGCGTGTGATGGTGTGAGGGTGATTGATTGTCAGACACTTGTATTCTGCTGCCTAGTTTGTGATGACCTTTTAAAGCTTGGTCTACTTGTGATGCTCTGTTTGCCTTGGGTGTTTTTGCTTTCATTACAGATTTGAGGAGGCGAAGCTATGGAATACAATTCAGCAAAAGTTCCCTAGAAAATAAAGATTTGCAATCTAGTTATGTTGATGTCAAGCCCTGCAGACATAGATGTTTATTTTGCAAGAGGATGCAACTCAGAAATTTTGTGTGAATGATTTGTTAAATTGAAGGCAAAGACAAGTCGTTATGCTTTATCTAGCATTATCTGTCGTCAGGTCCAGATCATGCATAGTACTGCAGTCTGTTCAGACTCGGCTAGTAATGCAACCTAAACAAACATGCGTTGTATATATCCATCCATGTTTGTTTGGTCCATCGGTGACAAATGTCATGGTAGCAGGATTAGCAGATTGAAGCCAGAAAATAACCCTCTCCTCCCCTGTAAAATCTTCAAACAACTTCATACCATCTGCCCAATGTGTCATGTTCCAGATTCCTAATCTGCTTCGTATCCCTCTACCAGTACAAAAATAATAAATTTTTTATCAGAAGAAGCACACCATTTGCTCTCAATTCCCATTGGTTTTATCAGTCGAAACACAATCAATATAATTTCAACACTGATGTTACGCAATGCCAATTCACGAGAGTTAGCAATGTTATATGCATCAACCACGTAAAACCAGAAGAGGGAATGTTTGTATTTGTATACTACCTGTTCACAGTACCTCAGAGGGTAAAATTATCGTTATAACATATTTGACTTGTCATACCACCAGATTGAAAGAATACGAATATATGACTAAGCTCAAGCAACCATACCAGTGCCCTGCTAATCATCAATCATCTGCAGAAGACACAATTTTGATTACCTCCCCTTCCTTCACAACGATCCAGGCAACTAGGCAAGAACTACCTTGAGGTTTATTTTACTGATGCTCACCATCAACAGACTTCACTTGCCACTTCAGACTTCACAGAAGAACAGCCTCTGGACTATAGCTACGAGCCACTATTGTTCAACATCACAATTTTACTCAATACCATGGGTGAAACATATGACATCTCCAACAAGGAGAGCAAAATGTGAAACAATCAGATGATGTCTACTAGATGCCATGACTTTTCAGATTAAGTGCAAACCGAATGGATCATTATCCATTCATCATTTGTTTTGTCAAAGGTTGATACTGAAAAGGGCTTCCCACAATGGGAGACACGTTTAAACTTTATTAAATCCATTGTTGCGAAGTCAACTATCAGAAATAGTGAAGCCATTTGATGATGCAAATTATTAGCTAGGTATTACTGTTATCATGAAAGACAGTGTTATCACTTGGCCGAACATAAGTGATGGTCCATACCCTTGCCCATATGCATAAACCTTCATCAAAATACTCCAACGATCAACTCATATCAGCAATCAGTCCATGCCTAATGCAATAAGATACACCTGGAGCTGCCAGATGCTTGTTAATTCTAACTTCTAGGTTTACAAATCAACCAACACCATGCTGGGATAACATCATAACTGGATTGATTTGGATCTCAGAACTACATTTGCATATAGACCCAGAATAGAATTAGAATCCTGCACACACTAACATCATGTGGAATATAACTCCTGTACAAATTTAGAGTAACCTATGTTCTTTGTCAGGTAATCACTCAAAGTAGAGTGATTCGGGAGTATCAACTAATTTCATTTAAATGGCTGGGAAAGGAATCAACTAATTGGCAGCCCGCTTGGTACTAAGAGGTTCCTTGCCTAACATCTTCATATACATATTCTACCTAATAAGCAAACTACAAGTCATCGATAACAGCCGAAAACCAAGCTATAATTCAGAACAAAAGCTTGCTTACTGACAAATTATAGGAGCACAGCATGATGTACAATTACGGTGGTTGCAGTCTAGCAGCTAAGGTGATAGGTGAAGCAAGATTTTCGTGACCTTAATTACCAGAACAGGCAGACAAACAATCCAACTCTCCAGTTAGGAAATAATAACACCAAGTATAGCAATAAAGTGCAGAAAGTAATTGATGGAGCACATCTAAGTTAGCAGGATGCACACGTAGCAAGTGATCTGGCAAGCAGAAATAGAAGAAACTGGGCATGATTATTGCAGTAATAATTCTCAAGCAGAATTAGAAGAAAAAAAACAGAAAGGGCACCATTAAGTCGAAATGTAGGGTTTCCATCTGCAGATCTAGCTGAGATCTAACTCGAAGAAAGTAAGGATCAAGCAAAAGCTAGGCAACACAACAAGCCGGGCGTCTCGCCATACACATAATTCCACCACCCAAACAAAAAGACCGTCACCGTCTGATCTGGTACTGGTAGTACGTCTGTCTGACCGATCCGATGTGTGGATCCACAAAGAGCGGCGGGTGGGACCGGATCACGCGGAGGCCGCGGCCGTGCGGGAGCGGTAGAGCTTGCCGAAGATGTGGAGCGCGGTGACGAAGCCGATGAAGCAGAGCGACATGACGAGCACCATGGTGGGCGAGAGGCGGAGCCCCGGCGCCTCGTCCGTGTAGAAGCGGAGCATGTTGCTCCCGCCGCCGCCCGAGAAGCCGCCTCCCCCGGCTGACGAGGTCGCGCGGCGGCGGCGCATCCCGGCGGCCGCCGCCGCCGTGCCGCGCGGGCCCACGGTGGTCGGGCGCGCGCCCGCGCCCGCGCCGCCGCCGACCGAGGACTGCGACTGCGAGGAGGAGCGGGCCATGGCTGGCTCTCTGGCGAGAGGAGGAGGAGGAGGAGGAGGTGGAGGCTCGGGATCTGTGGCGCTCGCTCCTCAGTGCTCCCGCGGCTTCGTCGTCGTCGTCGGAAGGAGTCGCCTGAGTTGGGAGGGGATAAGCTCGTGGGTGTGGGGTCGGGGGATGGGGTGGGCAGGTTATTGCCGTGACGGTGCCGGTGCCACACTGCTCTGCTTGTTGGGCCGTATCCAACCTGTAGACACGTGCCGGCCCACGTACTTACTCATAATAATTGCTAAAAAAGGCAAAACGCAGCCCACCAGATCCAAATTGGCTGTCAACCATGCACAGTATTGCCTCCAAATCTAATACAAAGGAAATATTTTTTTGACACGGGTAAAAATGGTCCGTGTAAACCGACGGAAAGGCTAACCTTTTTTAGATAATGGAAATAAAAGTTTGGGCTTCACACTAGGTACAAGTATTGGACCAATTATCACAACCTGTCTCCGTGGCAGGTGACTGATGGATATCTGACGGACAGTCTGTGTTGTGCGGCGCTCCTGGATAAGATACTCTTACCTTTAGTGACGTTTTGTGCGAATTACTGATGCTGCATTGCATAGATCAGTTTCATTTTACATGTCGAGGGTGGCGGAAGCACTCCGTTACTAGAATGGTGGATATGGAAGTGGTTATTCTAGTTTTTCCCCAGCGGTTTTCAGTGAGTGCAGAACTTTTAGTAGTTCCGGGAATGAATTATGACGTGTGCTTCAGTCCTGCCGTTTCTTGTTCCGAATGTGGAATGTGATATCAATAGAAGATTCAGTTCGTATGCCAGCGTATGCGTTACTGTTGTGAAAAGTTGTTCAGGGACCTACTCGTCGACATATTTGACCGTCTGATAGAGGATACAGATTGCATGTGCAAGTCAATTTTTAAAACAGGCCCATGGGCTTTTTTCCTGTATTTTGTTGAAAATGGGGCGTACTATTTACTTTTGCTGTAAAATATGTACAGCTCAAAAATGAAAATACTATACAGCCCAAATAATTGGACGTCTAGAATGAAAAAATAAAAGTAAAATAAAAAATAAAAAAAATGGAGGGTGCGGGGATGGAAAACTCAAGCGGGACGACGCAGAATCATAGCCGCCAAAAACAAACGTGGCTATGAGAAAAGGAAATCCCAAATCATGTGACCAGACAAACAAAAAAGAACATGGATGAATGAAAAACAAGTCCATAAAAGCAAGAGGGAAAGGATGGAACAATACTGGAGCAACAACAAATCTGTCGCGCTAACAACAGATGAGGTGAGATTTGTATTCTCACTTATTTGTTTCTCATCTCAACATCATAAACCACCGATCCAGATCTCGTGACTTGCTTCTGTGCCCGAGTATCCTCCAGATCTGCAAAAGATATTATCCCCATTTATAATGTTATACAACCCCAAATATGTAAAAGGGAAATTAATTGTAGTATTAACAACCATTATCTATAACAAATATGAACCCTAGAATCATCCAAACAAAACCCTTCTCCCCTTGATCAAACTAAGCATAACTAGATATCCTCACTATTAGCTACAGAGAAAAAAATGTATGTATAGCTGATCCAGCAATGCTCACCACGGGTATGCTCAGCAGAAGGCTGAGTCCAGGTACTAGGCCAATGAGTGCTATCAGCCATCCACATGGCTTTAGGGAAATAAACAGGCTCCATTGCATCACCAATAGCAGCCTATCGCTACCTTTTCATACCCTTGGTTTCCTCCTTGGCATGGTATGCATCAGAGCATCGGCGTATCAAGTCAGGCAACCCATTGATCCTGACCTTGAACTCATCATACTCCCTCTTAACCCTCCTGTTCTTGACAAAAACCTAGCAAACCTTGTTCTTGTATGGGTCCTTAAGATCGAAGTCAAGATTGCGAGGCTCAATATTGTGCTTGAGACAGAAAGGAACCCACATATTAGCAAAGCTAGCAGCTCCAGCCATAGCTTCAAAAAAGTCACGAGAGCGCCTCCATCATCAGAAACATAGCAAAAAAACAAACCAAGGGTCGGTCGCTCCGGACAACAGACATGCCCCAAAGCCATATTGCATCCTCACTCTTGTGCTTAATTCTCCGTATAAAAATAGACCGACGACTGCCATGTGGATAAGAATGAGAAGCCTGTAAGAAGCACCATAACCAAGGTTAATTTACATAAATTTGGATGACTGGATAACTAAAACAGCTATGGCTCACACTCACACATAGGATAACAGATGCTGAATAGGTAACCGGATGACATGTGGATAAATGTTAAGCAGATGCACAAGTAACAGAGAAAGTGATAGAGAACTTGACAGAGAGAGTAACAGACTGATTTCCTACTCCTATAACCATGGCATAGTGATGATAATAGTTCATCACACAAGGTCACACACAGGCACACAGGCGCGCGTTCGCACACACAGCTACAGTGCCATCAATCAAGAGTTGTTTGAGTGCACAGTCATCTATGAGCTGACAAGCTACCAGTGTTGACTATGAACGCTCCTGCAACATTCAGAAGGTAGTCATCCTCAATGTGTTATACGCTTTATAGCATGAACAAGAAAACAGAAAACTAATATAATGCAGAGCATGAGACTGCAAAGAGGAGGGGCACAAACAGAAAAGAAAAAAAAGACAGATAGGGTGTGCACACACAAACACAGGTGCCCACAACCACATCACAGACACAGACACATTATTCCCTTCTACATACACGTCGTGCACGAACACGGGAGCACGGTGACTGCGCTCAGTTCGTGGCGAGCAGTTACACAGTGAGCACAATATACACAAACAACAGTAGTAATCAGCAGAGAATTCATAAACCAACTTAATGCATTTATAGTCAATTTAACTGAAACACTTACTTTCTGGAAAGATACAACCACAAACAAATTTACAATCAGGCTAGTATTGTGATACAACCACAACAAATTTTTACAATCTGATCGAGGGAAAAAGGAGTCCATTTTTTCTAAAAAAAGGTACACCCCTCTGCACATGATCTATTTGAGGAGCAAGCAATGTAAATCAGGTGTCGTCGGGTGCAAACATACAAACATGGTAGGACATAGAAAATCACTGCTTTGCGAATCTAAAACACAACAACTCATGCGCTCCATGAGAGAATCACAGCTACGCAAGGCCACATCTACGTTCGAATGCGCAACTCTATTCGTCGGGGGGGGGGGGGGGGGGGGGGCCGCGAGCAGGAAACCCAGCTAACAGATGGATGACAGGATAGGCATAGGCAAGGCAGACCTGGACGGTGTGAGACTGGATGCTGAGCACACGGATGGTGTCAGACGGCAGCGCGACGGACAGGGATCGGCGGCCGCGCCATCTTGGGGTACACCGCCGCCGCCCACTCCATGTCAGCACGGTCGGTGCGGACGGCAGCGCGACGGACAGGGATCGGCAGCCGCGCCATCTTACGGTACACTACAGCCACGGCGCCACCCTCCTCTTCCTTGTCCGGCTCCTAGGCATCAGCAGCAGCAGCGACCAGATCTCGTGGTGCTCCACCTTCGTTCCTCACCGCACAGAGAAGAAAGTAGTCAAAGCCAGACAGCGGAAGGGGACGGATGACACCCACAGATGTGAGGAGGGAGTATTATACATAGGTCAGCCACCGCCACTCATCTCACATCCAACGCACCAGGTAGTCGTCTGACAGATAAACAGGATCTCAGGCAACTGCTATCTAGTAAATCTGCTTCAAAAAATAAAACCAGGTACCACTCCTAGTGTCCAAGATGACAAGAGAAACTCCATCCATGGTAAGCAAACCAAAACATAGCGCTAGACACTAAAAGTCTAGATACCTCTACATACAATGAAAGTCTTGAGCTCATCCAAACGCTGTAATTAAGTTCAGGATCAGAGATAATATGTCCCCTGAAATAGTAACTAAAAAAAGTTTGTTTTTGGCTTTTGTTAAAAACAAAATCGTTTTTTGTGAGCTTGATTGGGCAACACGAGGCCTGGTCCTGTTAAAACAAGCAGACTGTGTTTGCATTGACCCAATTTTGACCATCCTTCAAACAAGTGAGACACGCTTGTTGGAGGGGCGATGCTAAACATCCAATGAACCGCACACTAGAGGAAACGAACATAATAATCAAAGAAAAGATGTTAGGCGGTTTCAAATTTATTAAGAAACAACAAACTTTACTACCATTCCAATTCCTTCTTACTAGATTATCTTTTGTTGAGATAACCCTATTTTTCAGGAACCACGTGAAGACTTTGTTGTTTAAGGTAATTTTTATTTAAGAAAATTTTGCTGCTGGACATCGCAGAAACGTGTAATTGGCCAGCACACACCGCAAACGCGCGAATTTGCCCAGTACCATTACAAATTCATGTATATTTTCTGAGAGACACCGAGCCAATTAAAATAATCACTTTTCAGTTTTGGAGAGAGAAGGTGGCGAAAATGCCCAAACTATCCTCGTCTTCAACCTCCAGCTCTTAGTTATTATTTGCTGAAACATACTGCACCGCCGCCGCCGCAAGACGCCGCCGTTGCTACTGCCTCCATGTGGCGGAGCTGGCCTAGAAATTTAGGTGGCCTGGAAATCCACGGCTCCTCTCCGAGCGCGCACCCGGGACTCCTCCACGGTCTCCTCCGGCGGCCACCTCGTCATTGCCCCTGACACCACTGGCGGCCACCTCACCATCATCCTCCGCACCACTGGTAGATGAGCACGGCGGCTGGCTTCGAGCGGACTTGAGCGGCTGCGGCAGCCTCCTCCTCATCCCTCGGTGTGCGGTTCCATGCTGCGTCCGCACCGCTGTCGAGCGCGCGGCTAGCCACGAGCAGCGGTCGCCGCCACTCTCCCTCCGTCCTCACCGGCATGGAAGCCGGCCTCGAGTGCGGCAGTCGGAGCTGACTTCGAGCGGCCAGATCTGGCGTCCAGCTGCCTGCTAGCTCTAGTGGACGAGCAGTGCGTGAGGTCCTCCACCGCGTGGTCCGTCCTGGAGCAGCGAGGTGCCTACGGCCAGCGTCCACCCGGGAACTGCTCCTCCAGGCACTCGGCGGCGGCGGCGCAGGGTGCCGCGGGTGCTCCGCGTCGGAAGCCGCCACCCATATGCTGCTGTTGTGGTTGGCCGTGGAGTCGGCGCCGGCACCGGCACCGGTGAAAGGATCGAGATGGCGGACTAGAGGGGGGGTGAATAGTCCTTTTTAACAATTAATCGCAGTGGAATAAAACCTAATCGGTTCTAGCAACGATTCACCCCTCTAACTAAATCTCTAAGCACCTTGTAAAAGATCCTAGCAAGAAACAAAGGTGCTAGCCTAGCTTGAGCTTCCCTAAACCGTTCTAGCGCAAGCTCACACAAACCTAAGCGCTAGTATTTCAAGCACCGGGAGAGCTCCTACCAACTAGCAAGCAAAAGCGCGCTAAGCACCTAAGCCCACTAATGCTCAATGACAAGGATACACAATCCTAATCAAGGAGCGCAACTTGTTTAGTTACTCAAACTAAACAAGACACTAGTTCTAAGCTACACAAGCAAAGAACGTGAGTGGCAAGCTACACAAGCTAACCGACCTCACAAGAACTACAACTACACAAGTAAAGTAAAGAACAACAATAATAACTTGTGTAGAGAAATGCAAACCACCGCGAAGGATGATGTAGAGGATGACACGGTGATTTATTTTCCGGAGGTTCACTTTTGCCACAAGCTACGTCCTCCGTTGTGTCCACCTACACTCCGTGGTTCGGTGGCTAATCGATCACAATGATCAAGCTCTACCAAAGAGCGCCACAAGAACCTACCCGACGAGTGAGATGTTGAGTGACACGCTCAACTAGAGTTGCTCTTCGCGATCTCCCGTGGGGCGAGCACAACACCCCTCACAAGCACCTCTCCGGAGCCAAGCACAATCTCCTTTGCTTGCTTCGACGGAGCCACAACCCACCAAGCCTTCTAGGAGGTGGCAACCTCCAAGAGTAACAAGCACACCGGCTTGCAACACGATCACCAAGTGCCACTCGATGCAAACTCTCAATGCAATGCACTAGCGATCGATCTCTCACTTATCGGATGTGAATTGGATGAGCACAAGTGAGTTGGAGAGCACTAAGTCATGCACAAGCAAGGGAAACACATTCCCAAGGTGCAAGACACGTCCAACAGCCGGCCAACACCTTCTACTTATAGCCCACAACTCAAAAGAGCCGTTGCCCACTAAAAACAGGCGTCGGATCGACCGTCGGACCGAACTGGCGCGCACCGTCGGACTAAAGGCCACCGTCCGACGGTCCCTGATCATGCCACGTGTCCTCTGCCGTTTAACGTCTGCCACACGATCTCAACGGTCGACTTCCCGCGCTTCTTCTCACCGTCGGACGTTCGGCCGTCGGACCAACGCCGCCCACCGTCCGACGCACAGAGCAGGCCGAGAGTACCGAAGCGTCGGACCGCTACGATCAATAGTCTGACGCCCTGCGTTGGACCAAAGAGTAGTGTCCGACGCTGCGCCACGCCACGCCACGACGCGCCCAACTCACGCCACGCACCTTGCCACGACGCGCTCTCGCCGCGACGAGCCGTCGGACTGTCAGCCGATGGTCCAACGCTCGCAAAACCAGAGTCCGACGCTCACAACGCCGCCACCGTCGGACGCAAGCAAATGGTCCGACGCTGTCACTGCAGACAGCGTCCGACACTCGCACCACAGCACAGAAGACAAGGGCAGGCCGTCGGACCGAACCAATGGTCCGACGCCCCCTGGCCTTAGCGTCCGACTCTCTGCAACTTTGCTGAAAACCTCCGAATCCTGCCGAGAACCACACCCTCTCTACCTCACAACACCACCTCCAAACACTTTCAACTTTGCAAAAGTGGTAACACCACAAGTGATCAACTTCAAGTGCATGTGTGTTAGCTTTTCACAAACATTTTCTCAAAGGTTTTTCTCTCTTTTCACCACGTCACTCGATCCTAGTAATGCATGCAAGTTAGATCACTCAAGTGGCACTAGATGACCGATATGCAAACAAGTTTGCCCCTCTTGATAGTACGGCCATCTATCCTAAATCCGGTCAAGCACTTCTCTACTCAACCTTATACCGGTGAAATGGAAACGCCCTAGGTTATACCTTTGCCTTGCGCTTTCCATTCCAATCACCGTCTTCATCTCCGTCTCCGACACCATCGATGCCGATGTAACACATGCACCAACACCTCATGAATTATAGGATCCACTTCATATCATCACATGGCTTTTGGTTCATCGATCCTCGACTTGCTTGCTCTTCACCGTTGCGTTGGTCCATCGGCGCCAAGCCATCACCCGACTTGCCCTTCACACTTGCAACTGGTTCATCGACGCGAAGCCTTGTCTTGATCTTCTCTACCTAGCCACATGACTTCGTGTCATGTCTCATACGTTAAGCTCCTTCATTACCACATGTGTGAGCTAAGCAATACTCTCCAAGCCATATCCACCTCCATGGCATAGTTGCTCACACACATGTACCTGTGGGCTAATCACCTGTGTAATCAACACTTAAACACATATTAGTCCACCTAAGTTGTCACTCAATTAACAAAACCAAACAAGGTCCTTTCAACCGGCACCTGTGAAGCGGAGCAGCCAAGAGGAGAGGTGGCACTGGTGGCCGAGGAGGAAGAAGAGGTGCAGCAGCAGCGTCTAGAGGTTGAAGAAGGGCAAAAGGGTCATTTGATCTCTCTTCTCTCTCTCCAAAACTGAGAAATGATTAAAATAATGAACGCGGTGTCTTACAGAAAATAGCCGCGATTTTGTAATGGTACTCAGCAAATTTCGACGTTTGCGGCGTGAATCGGACCAATTACATGTTTCTTCGATGTCCCACGGCAAAATTCGCCTTTTATTTATCATATCTCCCGCGTAACTTTCAAACCATTGCTGACAAAGAAGCTTATAAATAGATAGAGTTCACGAAAAGGACCCTTATTTGGACGCAAAAGGACCCATTTTTGTGTAACTCCGAATAAACTTATCTCGCATACTGTTGAGAGCACAATACTAGCAACAAGGCTATGCAACCCACCAATTCCCTTGTGAAGGACACACTTAGAGGAGCAGTTTGCAGAACCTCCGCTATTGTTGCCTGCTTTTTTGCACACCACATTATATAGGTTTGGATATCGGGTTTTATAGGTCTGACATCCTAAACATTTGTCTTCATAAAACCTGATTTAGGTTCCATTATTTAATCTAAACCAACCTGTGTTTAAGAACTGATTTTTGACACCCATAAGGCTTACTCAAAAATAGGAATCCCTGCTTTCTTTTCAACTTGGATCGAAGTTTTATTTTTTAGGTATTTGTTTTTTAATCAAATCCTGCCACATGCCTTCTTCGTTGTATAACTTAAACAACTACTTGTTTTGTAGCTCTAAATTCATAATTTCCATTCCATCTTGGTCTTTTGGCTGACATAGAATAGGCCATTTGACTAACCTGTACTTCTTTTTTTCCCTAGATCTAAAGTATTCAATCTTTTTTAGAACTCTCCTAGGGATATCAAAAGAAAGACATCATAAATATAAACATAGGTAGACTAGATAGAACATAATTTACCAGGACTAACCATCCGCTAAACTTTTTCTTGATTCTATGTATATCTTCTCTCACTTTCCAATCTTTATTCCCTTATTCGATATTCTTCTAATATGCATTGGGATGCCTAAGTACTTAAAAGGGGAGTTGTGTCCTAGTTTGCAACCAAAGAGACGTGAGTATTGTTCCTTGAATTTAAGGGTGTTTAGGACTGCTCTGCTCTAGTTTCGTGTTTCTAAACATGTTTAGCTCCCAGAACTCCGCTCCAAGAACAAAAAGTTGGTTTTTTCTTGAGCACCTTAAGAGGTACTCCAATCTTTTTTTTAGAGTTTTGTACTTCAACAGTGGAGTTGAGGAGTAATTATTACTCATTTTGCCACTCATTAATCACCGCTAGTGGGCTAGTGGCCATGCACGCTGGTGACCACCTGCTCTGTCTTTGGGTCCTGAGTGGCCTAGTACGGTCAACATTCTTATCCCCTTTTCTAATTATTTATTTCTTTATTTCCAACAAAAAAAGAAAAAACACTTAAATGAATAATGCTATGTGTTGAGTTAAATAAGAGACATAATAGACCATTTGCAGGGTAAAAACCTATTTCTGGAGCTGGAGCTAGACTATGTTTCAAACAGTACCACTTCCTCCACGAACTTCACACTAAAGTTGTTGTATGGTGGAGTTGGTAAAGTGGAGCTCCAAAAACTGGAGGAGAGCAGTCCTAAACATCCTCTTAGTTCTCGAGCCTTGTAGGTAAGTTCAAAGAAAAAAAAAAGGGCCATAGGATAAAAGACAGTAGTAGTTTACGTGGTGCTGGCCAACTGTTTGTTTGTTTTTTTCTTTCGCATGGTCCAATTGACGACGGTGGCGTCAATGATGAAGCATCTCCGGCCCGTAGCTGCATTGCTTTGATGCATGGGTTTGGCCGTCACTTTAAAACTATGCACGGCCAACTAGCCCAGCACACACTAATAATGCTGTCTCTGTCCTATGTAGTATTATTCCGATGCAATATCTTGTTGGGCTGTTGGCCTTGGCGGCCGGCAGGCCACAGTCATTTGCCACACCCACCAAGCCCAGCAGAGCAGGCCACACACCACCGCCCTGAGCGCCCTCCATGGGTGATGAGCTCGAGTTCACAGTGCTTGCAGCTGCGGTCGTCGTAACGGCTGCTCTGGCCGTGTCGCAGACGACGTTGCTGGCAGCGGCGGCGGCGGCGGCGGCGATGGGGCCGGAGACATGCAGGACCCAGTGCGGGAACGTGAGCGTGCCGTTCCCGTTCGGTCTGAGCCCCGGGTGCCACCTGCCGGGGTTCGACCTCACCTGCGACACCACCCACACGCCGCCGCAGCTGCTCATCGGCAACGACACCCAGTTCCAGCTCCAGGTCACTGAAATCTCCCTCGACAACTCCACCGTGCGCGTCCTGGGCCCAGACATACACACAGAATTGATGTCCGTCGGCAAAGACGACGGCGTCGTTTACGAAGCCTTGGGGGAATGGCGCGTTGGGCCGTGGGCGTGGGGGCCGCCGGCGGGCCCCTACGTCCTGTCGGAATCGCAGAACGTGTTCCTCCTCTCCGGCTGCGACTTGCTCGCCGAGCTTCTGGTGGTGTTGCCCGGGGACGGCAGGACCAACATTCTTCGAGCTATCAGCAGCTGTGGCTCGGTCTGCAACGACGACCTCGCCGTGGAGGAGACGCCGATCATGCCGTGCTCTGGCATCGGCTGCTGCAAGGCACCCATCCCTGTCGGCTGCGATTATTATGGCGTGATAGTGAAGGGTCGGAGCCTCGTCAAGACCTCCATCCACATTGACCCCGCCCCCAACTACTCGGTGCTCATCGCCGAGGATGGGTGGTTCGATCAGCGAAACCTTACGGGATCCATGGCCTTGCCGGAGGCCGACAAGACGAGGATTCCGGTGGTGCTTGACTGGGCGGTCGTTGGAGGATCCGACGCCGCGTTCCAAGGGCCAAGTGACCACCAGACGCGTGACGGCAACGCCACGTGCTTTCAAGACGTTGGGTGCCACAGCAGTTTCAGCACCTGCACACGCGTCACCCATCCAAACTGTGACCACGCCAGCGGCTACACCTGCAAATGCTGGCAAGGCTACCACGGGAATCCCTACCTTACCGATGGATGCCAAGGTAATTCTACGCGCGTAAGCACGTCTTCTTTAATATGCAACTAGTAGTATAGAAATTCTTGCCATGGTTGCTTTGATACCGTCGTCTAGCGGTTATAAGAGTAAGGTTAATAACATGGTCAGCTTGCAGACTGTAAAGTTTCTTGCATGCTTCTCTCAGATCCATTCGTATAGTAATAGGCCTCTCTCATAGAGTTTTTTTATTCCTGTTCCCAAACTAACTGTAAGATTATAGCATGTTTCTCCTCTTACTTCTCTCTTCTCTCCTCTACGTCAGCATTTAGCCTTTTACAGTCTCTTATTATACTTGCTCTAATATATCTACTTTTTCTCTTACCAGATATCGATGAATGTGCGCTTCAAAAGTGCTACGGTCGTTGTATTAATTTGCCTGGCACGTACATATGTACATGCCCACCTGGAACTAGTGGTGATCCCGCCATACCAAATGGTTGTACAAAATTACATACGGGTAATCCTAGCTAACTGCTTGCTCTCCATATCCAACGAATTTATGCTCAGATCTCTTATATATATACTCCCTCCGTATCAGAATTAGATGATATTTTGGAAGATATTTGATCAAATATTAGAAATATAAATCATGAATAACTTTAAATTATTAAGTTTAAAAATATGAAATCTATATAAACAGATTTATCTTCAAAAATACTTTCATAAAAGTATACATATATAATTTTTCAATAAGTATTTTTATAGAAATATGAAGTTAAAGTCATGCTTTACAGACCGTGTTGTTGTCCTAAACATCATCTAATTCCGATACAGAGGGAGTGTATTATATTTATATATATATATATGGTGCATTTTATATACTCCCGAGAGTAGTTACTCCCACCTTCAATAAACTACATTGTTTATGTGTGCATACTATTTTATCAGTTTGAGTATGTTTAGAATACTTCAAATCTTAGTATGCAAATTTTTTTTAACAGAATCCATACTTTTAAATATATTACTAAAATACCACTATAGTAGTATATTAAAAAGTATAATCATATACTATACGGATAACAAAAAAAGTATAACCACATACTACTCTAGATGGTTTAGTATGACCATATACTTCGTCTATATATATTTTTTTAGATCATAGACGATCTAATCTAGAGATATAGACATGGGAGTAACTAACATTGTTAGAATCTGATACTCCTAGTTATTCACAAGACCTCTCAAATCTTTGAAAGGATATTGCAAGTATGACACATGCTTGCAACGTATAAGAATGATGTCACTGGGAGAGAAAAGACTTTTGATCCACATTCGTTTTTGGCTCCAGTCTCAGCATTTTTTGTGTTCGGGTTTAAAGAAGAATTAGTCCCAGTTGTAACTTTTATGAGTTGTTAGAGGACCTTTAGTCCCGGTTAGAAACACCAACCCAGACTAAAGGGTCAATACTATTCTCGGTTTGTATTACAACCGTGACTAAAGGCATGGACCCTTTAGTCCCGATTGATAACATCAACCCAAACTAAAGGTAGACCTTTTAATCCCGGTTGGTGTTCCCAACCGAAATTAAAGGATAGCCCGCGGGCTAGTTCAAAAGGAAAACATCCCATTTTAAGTCACATGTGCTTTGTAGGTGGGGTGATAAGCTATGCGCGAGGCTGTGCATGAGGTCTTAGGTTCAAATCTCATAGGACACAGTGCATGAGATACTTTGTATTTTTAGTCTCACGAGACTTTTAGTCCCGGTTGTTCAATCGAGACTAAAGAGTTTAGCCTTCAGTCCCGGATTCCTAGTCCCAGTTGGCCAAACCGGGACTAAAGGGGTTTAGGAACCGGGACTAAAGGCCAATTCTCTACTAGCGTGTAGTAGAATCACATAGAATACCCTTAGACGATGACGGCAATAAAGCAACCATGAAACAAGAGGTTAGGATTTTGGTGAAGCCGACTGCAATTGTAAACACTACTCCAATACAAGTGATTGTCGCTCTCTTACAACCCTAGTAGACCCTCCATGACCCTATGCTTTTTGCCCTTTACAAGAATCTAGTGCAACATAACTTCTAACTAATCTTCTTGAGCGACCCTAATTACTCCTTACAAGATTTGGATGAGGCCCTTGTGTTAGCTTAGTTACATGCAAGTAGAAATCTTACTTCTAGTAGAATTATAAGCTCAAATTCTAATAGAACTAACACCTCTATTGAATCCTATTACAAGTAGGATTTTAGTCACTGTATATACAACAATCTCCACATTGTATTCTAGCTAGTCCTTTGAAGTCACCATGCTCCTTCAAGAATTCACTCCAAATCAACTCATTTTTTTATACTCCCACCTTGAGAGTACCTCCACCACAGGGGCTCATGCAAGCCATCACAATGTGAGTGTTAGAGTCTAGGCTAGAATACATGACCCTTCCACCTAAGAGCTCCTTTGTTGTGTTGTATGGTTATATACACCACCTTGTCCTATGACCCTCCATACCATGGGTTTATATCACCTCTAAACTCCACCTACTCGCTGGTACTGCATGGTTAGTCCTATGAAGTCTTCCTTCTTCCAATAGCTTGCAGCTTCGCCTCTACAACCGTTACATTTTGTAACCGTCTTTGTAACCTTGAGTACGCTCAGTTGACCAGACAATTTTCTTCTCTAGATTAGGATTTTTATCTAGTCTCCCTATGATTACAACACGCTATAAGATTTCTTATGACTAGATATCTATCGGTGTTTTACGACCGATAGCCTGCCACAGGGGTATCTGGGACAGTTGTTCGAGCTTCGGTGAACTCTGGAACTCAGCGGTGAACGCGAAGACAAAACGATTTATATTGGTTCAGGCTCTCGTAATCGAGTAATAGCCCTACGTCCAGTCTGCGTTTAGCCTTTGCGTTGGATCGTGTTATCTGCTGGTATAGTCTGTTACAAAAAAACCTCA
The DNA here is from genome assembly GCA_038502445.1 of Eremochloa ophiuroides. Lineage (NCBI taxonomy): Eukaryota > Viridiplantae > Streptophyta > Magnoliopsida > Poales > Poaceae > Eremochloa > Eremochloa ophiuroides. The sequence goes on along the minus strand of JAHLJS010000008.1, from coordinate 694,696 downwards.
TGCCTTGTGGCGCCGCGCCCTCGGCCCTTATTTTATAGTTACAAGAGGGTCGAGAGTCGTTTCTAGTCCTAATCGGATCTAAGAGAGAGTGTCCTATTCTAGTGTACAGGAGGTGCTTTCCACAAAAATCCTCCTAGGTCGTCTGATTCCAAGTCGCCATTGGCTTCTCTTGAGTTATGGTCCTGGACAGGGTTCGAATCCCGTCGGGAGTGCCAATGAGGGCCCTGGTAGGTTGTGACAGAATCGTCTAAATCACATGACCCACAGGCACCTGTCATTGTCACTAACAACCTCTGACAGCCAGGCCCGTTTCCCAAATGATTTAGAAGGTCCTGCCGGGCTACATTAGCGTCCGATTTCCTCCGACAGGATCCCATTGTGAAGCCATTACAGAATTACAACATTTCATAACAAATTACATCAGAGTAAAAGTGAGAAAAGATTATAAGGTACTTAGATTACAAACCGTTTGTCCAAATAAGATTAAAGTGCAAATATTACAGACCACAATTAAAATAAGTAGCAGTGGAACGACGATACAACATAAATAAGTATTTAATGATAAGAACCCTGCCCATGGGTTCAACCTTACTCCTCCTCACTACCCTCCTGAACCACTGTCACACAGCAGGGGGCGAGGCAAACTTCCGACTGCTGTATCCCTGCAACATGGGGTTAACAAACCCTGAGTACTGAGGTACTCCGCAAGACTTACCCGACTAAGAAAAAGGAATGAGACTCAGGAATGCAGGCTGAGGGAGTCAAGGTAAGGCTTGAGCAAGAGTCAAAGGTTTTGCAGAAAAGCATTACTATCCTATTTCAATATTTTACTCAATTTTATTTATTTATAATCCATAATTCCAAATTCATTCTCATATATCATCGAACTTTCAAATTTCTTTAACCATTCTCAAAACACCTAGTTCCGAACCACTTTTCAGTTGTAGGTCAAAGGATCAAGTCTCCATATCCGAGGAGCAACAACGATTCGAATCGATTAGTACCCAGCTGGGGATTCCTATCCACACTGCATATGTAGCACTTAAGCTTGCATATACCAATTCCGGCTACCACGGCTTTTTTACCCCTGAACCGGTCCTGTGCCACCCAAGAACACAGTACTCCTCTCCTCTCCAGGCACGCTAGCCACGAGGGTACACGCTGCTCTCGCTATCTCTCCACTCCCAGTGTGTGGTTGTCGGTCCAAGTAGTAGAGCCACCGGACTCAGAGCTTTCCGTAGTATGTGGCTAGTTGCAAAGTCTCGATCACAGCAGGCCTACAATGAACGATCCCTAATTCTTTTTCCGCCGGCGACATTGCATTGGGACTCTAACCCAAATACAAGTGTCTCAAGGTTTTCAAATCCCTTTCCCGCTGATGGTCAAACATTGAGACTCTAACCCAAATTCACAACCAACGAACGAAAAAAATCCCTTTCCGGCGGTTACGATGCATTGGGGCTGCTACCCAAGTACACAATTCCCACACGGACTCATGTCCCTTCTTTATTTCTCATGTTTCATAGTTGTCACAATCACATAGGTCAAAAATAGCCTTTTTATGCAAATCCAAATTGGTTAAGCAGGACTAAACATTTTCAAGCATTTTAATTTTTAAACAGGTTTCAAGGGTATTATATATCAAGGCAGGTAATGCAACAATATAGGTGACAAACAACTCCTAACAACCTAATGCAATATTAGACTCAAGTCATAAATATTTTATAAAACACAAGGCAGGGCTGAATGCACCGGGGCTTGCCTTGGATTGCGTACAGCGTCGGATCGGGCTTGGTCCCGCAGATGTCGAATCCCTGGACGACTTTCGGAGTGACCTCCTCGGCAGTGGCCTCGACTTGGACTTCCTCGGTGACGGGTACTACACGTATACAATGATGCATGCTTAGCATGGTATGAGGATAATGGATGAAATGCTCAAAAGTAAACTATTTAGACCTTGAGTACAACTTTCCTTCACGATAAAGTTGTAAACGTTTTACGGAAAGTAAAACAGTATTTTCATACTTTTGTTTTATTGACCATTTTAACGGTCATAGAAAGCCGCTGCACAGCTTTACTACAACCAACAAGTGATTTCATTACTTTTGTCAAGGATCACTATGGTGAAAGATCCATGATCCCAATCAATCCAAAATCACACCAAACAACAGGGATTATTTGTTTAAATCAATTCTATTATCCAATAACCCCACATTTAATTAACAAGTGACCTAACAGTTTTCAATTGAGCCCAAACTTACCCAACAGATAGGCTCTACCCTAAAACAGTGCCACATAAATTTTCATGATTTTTGGATTAATCTGGAATTTATTAAAATTGCCCAAATTTGCATTTGTTAATTAATATGCTGATTTTTAGTCCCCACAGAAAGTGTCCAAGTCTGATATTTAATATTTTTATAAAATACTACATACTTCAGAGAGCATACACAATTATTTTCATGATTTTAGTGTAGCAATTTAATTCATACAAAATTCATAAAACAGTGCACTATTCATATTGGAAAAATTCACTAAATCGTTAAACCCGGGAAAACCGGGCCGGCCTACTCGGCCCACGCGCGGCCAAGCGCCCAGCGCCGCCTTCCCGCTCCCCCCTTGCGTCCCTGGGCCGGCCCACGGCTGAGCACGGCCCAGACGACTCCCGCTCACACGGGGAAAACGGCCGTGCGCGCGCGACGTCCCCAGCCGCGGCGGCTCGCCGCCGGGGAGTTCCCGGCGATGCCGATGACACCCGAGCGCACTCCAGACCAACCGTACCCTCCTAGCTAACGAACAAGGCAGAGTAGGGCCCGACCTGCTCCCCACCGAAGCCATGGCGGACCGGCGGCGCGGCCACGCTCCGGGCAAATGGGACGGTAGAGGTCAAATCAGAGAGTGCTGCGCGGTCAGGGTGCTCACTGGAGTTCCGTTCACGAGTCAGTTGAGGACGAGGATGACCAGAGACGGGCGTTGAGGGAAACCGAGGCGATGGCGACGGACTCCGACGGTGACGACGCTGTTCCGACGACTCCCGTGCACCTTTCACCAAACCGCCTAGATGGTGAGCTCCACAAGAACACGGGGAGTCGAGAACGCAAGTGTAAATGGGAGGGTAACCTACCCGAACGAGCTGGACACGACGAAGCCAAACGCGGCGGCGCTCCGACCGGTGATGGAGAAGAAGGTGGTGTTCTCGCGACTCCGGCAACCGGTCACTGGCTCCAATGGGTTATACGGGGGCGCAAAGGTGTGGCGAGCTCGGGGACGGGTGGAATTGGGTGGAGGCAGCTCGGTGGTGATGAATTGGTCGGGCGCGGGGAGATGACCGGGGCGGCGACCGAGTGGAGGAAAGGTGACAGAGGGACAGCAGGGCGCTCTTAAAGCGAACAAGGAGGGGGCAGCGACGATTAGGAGCGGCGCGAGGTCCCCCACTAGCTCAGCTACGGCAAGGAGGGGCACAAGGCCGGCCGGCATGGGCGGCGCCGCGCGCTCGGCGCGGGCGGCTGCCGGCTCTGCTCGCGAACAGGGGAGAGGGGCAGGACACTGTAGCCCATTAACCCCCCCACCTCTCGGTTTTTGACCATTTCCTCAAGATTTTATGCACCAACTCAAAAAATACAAATACCAAAGTTGTAGGATTTAAAATTCTGAACAACATTGGTTTTGGGACCAAATCCAATTTTTGAATAATTTTGAAACTATTTAAAAGGGGGTAAAACCACTATTTAAAATCCATTTCTAATCCTATTAAATTCTCTAGATTTTTCTTAATAACTTCAAAATCTTCAAAAATAGAAGTTGTTCTATTCGTGGAGCTTCACAACTTTCATTAAAGAAGTTTGGTCAGATTCTTGATATTTTTCAAATTAGCATTTCAAATTTGAATTTCAAAATAGCAATTAGGGTTTAATTTAAATTTCTATTAAGGGACTTCGAAAACACCCAAAATAAAAGTTGTTCCATTTTAAAAGATCTACAACTTTTATTAAGACACCATCACCTAGATTCCAAGTATATTTTGATTTAGGGTTTTGGGTCCGATTAGGGCTTAAATTCAAATCTTTCTTTTGATTTAATTTTTTTTGCCAAATAGGGATTCAATTGAAACACCAATAAAATCCATAAATAAGTCACTCTAAAGTTCCTAAGCTCAATCATATGCAGATGCATAATAATAAACATGATGACATGGCATAATTAATTAGCCGTAATACCCGGGGTATTACATAGGTCCCGTATCGACAATATCTCCATTAATCTAGATACTTTTCAAAATTACTTGCCCTTTGTAAGTAATTCGCATGACTACACTTGAGTGACAAACTACAACCTTGGATTTCTAGTGACCTCATAGATGTTAGATTCTAGAAAACAAGTGTAATGCAAAGACCTTCCAATGGAAAGAAGGCCAGAGCTTGGGTTGTAGCATGCTCAAAGAACTTGGCTTATTTGGCACTCCCCCATCCTCAAATGTAAAGAATTAGGGGGATTTTGAGGATAACTTAAGTAGGGATGGAAAAGTAAGCATTTATCACACAATCAGGCACCTAAATCATAGTGATGCAATTCAATCATAAAGTAAATAATGTAATAAACAACATTGTTAAACCTAGCCTATTCATGTAGATGAGGTTAGAAGTCTTTACAATTGTGGGCTAAGGGAGTCCCTTTGGTTTAACATTTTTTTTCAATTTTTATTGATTTTCATGCAACACCCTTCTTTACTAGTTTAAATGGCATAGTCATGTGCCCCTTCATTTATTTAAGAAATGTAATCAACATACCCCATAAGTCATAATATGCACAAATGCTACATTATATTGCATTCCAAAACCTAGTAGAAATTTGAAAGAACTATAAAGTGCAAAATTGGCTGTAAAGTACAAGGAAAGTTAAGCTAATCACCATTTGTCTATAAAGCTTTAGTTGACACAACCCACACAAGTCAATCATAGTAACTCTATGAGATCCAAAGACACAAAGTTGTATATGTAACTAAGTTCTTTTATTGTAATTTTATCTATGTGTTTCTAAAGCTGACACTTCTTTTTGTCTACATATTCTCAGGTCTAAGTATTGGCTTAGGTGTTGGTAGTGCTGCTGCATTTCTCATTCTAGTGATAGGGATCATGTTTCTATTGCGTAAAATCAAGAAGCAAAGAAAGAGAAAAATAAGAGAAAGATTCTTTAAGCAAAATCGTGGGCAGTTACTACAACAACTGATGTGTCAAAGGTCAGATATAGCTGAAAGAATGATTATTCCTTTGAAAGAGCTAGAAAAGGCTACTAACAAATTTGATAGTACTCGTGTGCTTGGTGGAGGAGGTCATGGCATAGTGTACAAGGGAATTCTATCAAGTCTACATGTTGTGGCAATTAAGAAGTCAAAGATTGTGATACAAAGGGAAATTGATGCATTCATAAATGAGGTTGCAATTCTTTCTCAAATAAACCATAGAAATATAGTGAAGCTACTTGGATGTTGCCTTGAGACAGAAGTTCCACTACTTGTTTATGAGTTCATTACTAATGGCAACCTCTATGATCATCTTCATGTTGAATATCAAGTGTCACTAAGATGGAGAGATAGATTGAGGATTGCTGTTGAAACTGCTAGGGCGCTAGCATATCTTCACTCACTGGTTTCAATGCCAATAATTCATAGGGATATCAAGTCTCCAAATATACTTCTTGATGACAACTTAATTGTGAAATTGTCAGACTTTGGAGCTTCTAGATACATTCCTAATTGAGCAAACAGGGGTGGATACAGTTGTGCAAGGAACATTTGGATACTTGGACCCTACATATTTTAGCACAGGGCATCTTACCGAAAAGAGTGATGTTTATAGTTTTGGTGTGATTCTTATAGAGTTGCTTACAAGGAAAAAACCTGTTTCCTATAGATCAGCTCAAGGTTATGGTCTTGTAAAGCATTTTGTGACTCTCGTCTCTGAAAGCAACTTAGCCCATATAATTGACCCGCAAGTCACTCGAGAGGGAGGCGGTGAGGTTGTTGATGTCGCTCTATTGGCAGCAATATGTGTGAAGCCTAATGCTGAGGAACGCCCGACAATGAGACAAGTGGAGATGACACTGGAAGCCATTCATGCAGCAAAGGAATATGTTGTGAGCGAGACGACAGATAGTGAATCTGAAGACTGGACTTCGAATAACAACGGTTTCTCTCTTGAGTTAACTAACAATCATAGTACTTTAAACACCTGAAATATTAAAAAAATCTGGGAAAGAAGAAGAGTGCTAGAAATGATTGACAAAATTTCTCTGATCCATGTTAAAATATTGATCGTATTGAAGTTTATTTAGAGAGCTTGAGGAACATAAGCCTGCTGGCGTCAATAATATTATGCCACGCTCCATAGTAAGTATCTCATATTCTCATACAAGGTGGCTTTAAGGATGGACAAGCATATACGCACCACCAGTTGATAGCCATGCAGGAAAAGGAGTAAACACAACATCGTCTTCATATGTTAATTATGATATATGTGCCATGCATGTTGAAAGAAAAAAGTGGAGATGGGCGATTTATTAGCTGGACAAAAGGAAAAAGCGCTGAAGACAGGGTTAGCCTGCATAGAAATAGATATGATGTTAACCAGAAATATAATTAATTTCTGAGTTATGTTATGCTATATGGAAGTATATAGATTGATAATAATTGACTTTATTTTAGCGTAGAAGTTAGTCGTCGATGTATTTTATGGGGTACATGCCAGATAGGTTTATCTGCATGCTTGTCTATAATAATCTAAAAATATAGAGGGGCTGAAAAAAATACTAGATAAATACTTATCATCTATTATATTTCTATCCACCTTATAAATGTCTTATCTAATATAAATATATAAGGTGGATAGAAATATATTAGATGATGAGTATTCTCTTTTAACATCTTTCTATTTTGTAGTATAGATAAGATATATAGATAGATAAATGAGGAGACAAGTTTTGTCCATACAAGCCGCCGTCACTAAGCTATCGCGCTCTCTACCCCTCGACGTTGCCGCTGCCTATAGCCCCCCTCATACTTCCCTCTGGCGAGTGCGTCGTTGGCTAGGAGAGGAGATCCATCTCTCATTTACAATAGTTCTTTAGACCTAGTTTGCTTAGATTTTGTCCAAATAACTCTGCCAACGATTCTAGATGATTTATGTTTGGGATCTTGTTACCTATGATAATTTTGGTGATTGCCATGACATGATCGCCATTTTAGGCATTTCATCTGCAAATGATCAATTTGTGGTCATTATCTACAAGAGAAGGGGTCTTCCTAGATACTCCTAATAAGGACAGTAACTCTAGGTCATGGATCTTGTCGGTGGTCGCGAATTGAATAGGCAATCAAGGATTGGATGTGATGATTGCGCGGTCCATGCTATACAGGACGATGCAACTTCAGGCTGAAGTGTCCCTTTGTCTCTTGAATACAAATCAATTCCTAGATTTGTGTCAATTTAAAGTTTAAATGAGTTTATAAAAAAACGATAAGATTTATGAAACCAAATTAGTATCATTAGATACATGCATCGTGAAATAAATTTTATAATGTGCTTCTTTGATGTCATAAGTATTTATGCTTTTTTTTGTATAAATTTAGTCAAACATTTAAAAAGGTTTGACTTAAGATAACTATAGAAATCAATTTATTCAGGGAGATGGATCGAACGAGTATTTAGTTTTCAAGTTTCGTTGCATCGATCTACATTTAAATTGTAACTTGTTGATCTTTCGGAAAAGAAAAGCTGCAACTTCGGGTTTCTCTCTGCACTTAGCAATGCGGCGGTATGATGGTTTCAGGCTTTCAGCAAACCAAGAACGCATCACGCATGGATTAAACAAAATTTGTGTGTCTCTGCTTTGCTTGCTGATCGATGACTCAGCAAAGCAACGAAAACAGCTGCAGTTCTCCACATAGTACATACACTAGTTTACATGCGTGCATGCATATTCTACACCTGCAACAACAAGAGTTGAACTGGAATTTTGCTTCCCTATACTAGTTTTTTAGCAAGAGGTGATGACATACATGATAGCCACCATCTAAATTAAAATATACTCCAGAGGCCTTAAGATTCGCTGTAGCAATTGATTCATTTCCTAAACTATAGCGAGCGATGACACGGAGAGAGCTACACATGCAGGAGTGAGGAATCTCTTTTCTCAGCTAGTGTAATTAAGTTTGTTTGATAAAAGCTGAGAGCTCACACTATTAGCATTAGAAAACCTGCTAGCTAGGGAAGTGGTTTCTATTTGTCAACAGATGTGCTCATATATCTTACCTCACCAACACCAGCGTAACAGAGATATTTGCGTTTCCAACCAAATTTTTTAGGCAAAACCGTTTTCAACCATTTCACATCTAATAAAAAATTGAAGATGGTGAACAAGAACCAAATCAATGCAAGGTTTGAACACACTGTCTTTTTTTTTGTCAACTTTTTTTTAAGGCAAAAACTATGGGGAAGATTTCCACAACACTTCACTCATTATATAATGAGCAAAATGCACCACAGGTCTACTACCTTTTGCATGTGTGCCATGTAGGTCCATCACCTTTGAAAGTGCAGTTTTATGTCCCTAATTTTTAGCCTGTTGTCATCTAGGTCTATGACCTTTGAAAGTGCAGTTCTAGATCCTAATCTTTATATACAGTTCACTGGTAGTCCATAACCCTAGGGTTGCAGGTTTCGATTCTACATGGTTGTCCACGATGGCTGTGGACTGCATCTTTTTGACTTGGTCAATGGGCGCCATTTAGCATTCCCCCTGGCTATCTCTCTCGTTCTCATCCCTCTCCACACCTATCTTCTCGAGCGCTTCGTCTGGGAGAGGAGGCGCGTGGTGGAAGGTGCCCTCGGTCCGTTGAAAGCCCATGTTAGGTTTTGGGTAATTGATGAAATCTAGTTTGCTAATGTTTTACTCTAAGTGTTTCATGAGAACAATTAGCAAACATCAAGATAGAGCAAAGGACCGGGTCGGTGGAGGACCAAAAGTGTAGGGCAATGACGGTGTCCATGCAAATGGTGTAAGTCCATCAACAAAAGGAGAAAGCCCTAATGACGGCATCCATGCAAATGGTATAAGTCCATCATCAAGAGGAGTCCACAAGCTTCATCAAGAGATGAGAAGGAAGATGGTGAAAAGTTAGGAGCTCAAGAGAAAGGTATAACCAATAGGAGCTCTTTTACTTTTGGTAATCAAGACTCTATAGAGAGAGTGATCACATTTAGGATAGATAGCCGTACTATTAAGAGGGGAGAAATCGTTTGTGAAATACAGTTATCAAAGTGCCACTAGATGCTCATATTCATTGCATATGTATGTAGATGCTAGTGAGACTAACAAAATCCCGTTGAAAAATCTTTAAAAAATGCTAACACACGTGTACTAAAGTGAGAGACACTTTGGAGTGTTAGCGTCTTTGGCAACGGGGTGAAGTTTGAGGGTTAGAAAGGGTTTCGGCAGGATTCAGTGAATTTTCGGAGACTGTTCTAGTGCAAAAAGTAGCATCGGACGCTAACCCAGCAGAGCGTCAGACCATTGCTTGCGTCCGACGGTTGACTTAGCGTTGTGCAGTTTCAGAGTGCCGGACGCTCAGTTTCTGAGCGTCGGACCATTGGTTCATGGTCCGACGGTGCGGCGTGGCGAGTTCACGTTCAGGCTGTGTATGCGGCGAGCTTTATTCACAGCGTCGGACGCTGGGCGTTAGTTCGACAGCGGAGCCTCGGACAGAGTCCGACGTAACTTACTCGTTTCTGTTACTCTCTGGAAGTGTCGGACCCTGCTGTAGTTTAGTCCAACGGTGTGCGTCGGACGTCGTCCGACGGTGTTTCGCACTCTCGGGTGCTCTATGGAAACGTCGAACAGGTGAAGTTCTTTAGTCCGATGGGTTGAGCGTCCGACGGTGGAGAAGTTGGCGCGAGAAGTAGCCGTTGTGATCCAACATTCGACTTTAAACGTCTAGGGACACGTGGCACGAATCGAGGGCGTCGGACCGCGGACAATGGTCCGACTGGTGGCGCGCGTGGGCGTCCTACGCCACGCAGAGAGGCCCAACGGCTATGTGTTTGTGAGGGGAGTATTTATAGTCGGTTGGCTGGCTTGTGCTCTCTCTCTTGGCCATTTTCATTGACATAACAAGCTAGTGAGCCTCTCCACTCCTCTCTCACACCTTCTACTTGATTGAGATCATCATTTGGTGAGATTGGAGAGCATCAAGTGCATTGCATGAGTGTGTTCATCTAGAGGCACTTGGTGAGTGGATTTCGCAGCGGATTCTCTTGTTACTCTTGGAGTTTGCCTGACTCGTAGAGGGCTTGGAGCTGCGTGGATCGTTGAGGAGAGTTGGTAATTGTCTCCGCCTCCGATCGGTAAAGTTGTAAGGGATTCTTGAGCCTTCTCCGCAGGAAATTGCAATTGGCTACTCTAGTGAATTGTGCGTAGCTTGTGAATCCCCATCTTGTGTTGGTTGTGCGGCACTCTCGAGAAGGATTTGGCGTGTGATGCCAATTAGTGCGTGAACCTCCAAGTGGGTGTATCGCTACAACGAAGAGTAGCTTGCCGGTAAGCAAGTGAACCTCGGTAAAATCTTGTGTCATCTTTCTACCGAGGATTTCTCTTGTATATTGTGATTGATTGCATTGGTATTCATATCATCACTTCACCGGCGGTATAACCATCTCCCTCTCTTTTACTTTTGAGCACTTACTTTTGTAGTAGTATACTTGTGTAGCTCTTGTTGTAGTTGCTCATCTAGAAGTAGAGTAAAGTAGTGACTTAGCTTCTTGTGTGTGAACTTAGAGACTATAGCCTAAAATGGTTAGGTGGCTTGCATCTTTTAGTAGGCCAGCGCAAAATTTGCTTCACCCTTTTATTGTCTAACCACTTTGTCTTAAGTGTTGTTTGTAGAATTTTGATAGGCTATTCACCCTCTTCTAGCCATTTAGGACCTTTTACCCAGTGTCCCACAACCTCCGAGGATCGACGACAACGCGCAAGCCGGTGTCGGAAAAGACAGGTGCGGGGTTCCAGTTCCCCAGGCATGCTCATCGATTCAAGCGTGTCGGCAGCAGATCCAAATAAAGGAGGTCTCCCACTGATTACCTGTGACAAATCGCCACTTCCCGTATTTGTCGTACGTAATCAGTGAGAGACCTTCTCCTCCATTTATATTATAGCCGACACGCTTGAATCGATGGGCATGCTCGAGGAACTAGAACCAGAGGTCCAGTGCGTGTCCTGCACCTGTCTTCTCTGCCGCTGGCTTGCGTGTCGCCTGTCGATCCTTGGAGGCCGCGGGACGTGGTCCAAGGGCTCCTTCCACCTCTCACCTTCTCTCCCAGATGAAGCGCTTGAGAAAATAGGGTATGGAGAGGGATGAGAACGAGAGAGACAATTAAGGGGAATGCTAAATGGAGCCCATTGATCGAGTCAAAAGTGCAGTTCACAACTACCGTGGATAGTGAGGTAGGATCCAAACCTGCTCCCCAAGGGTTATGGACTACCAGTAGAGCTAGGACTTAGGCCGTGCCATTTGAGGGCAGGCCGTGGCACGATCATTTGGCACGGCCCAAAGCACGGCACAACACGAAATATTTTGGGCCGTGCCGGCACGACCCGAACGGGAAGGCCGTGTTGTGCCTAAAATCTCAGCACGATGGGCTATATGGCATGACCCGAACGTTAAGCTGTGCTTAGGCCAGCATGACACGAAAATAGCACACAAGCACTTTACAATTATACATTGCATTTTTCTACCACTTACTATACTATCTCTTATCTAACTCTTAAATAGATTATAAAAATCATTAAAACTTTTATAAAAATAATACATATACAAAATATATGTATGACATCATGAGTGCATAAAAAAATAGTAGAGATATCGTGAGGGCCGTGCTTGGGCCGGCACGACCCGAAGACGTGTCGGCGTGCCACGGGCCGTGCTTGGGCCGAACAAAAGATATATCCTGCCATATGGCACGACCCGATGTGCCTCACGTGCCTAAAGAACATAACCCGAAGCGACACGAAGCACGAGAGGGCCGTGCCGTGTCCGGCACGGTATGGCCCAAGTCCCACCTCTAACTACCAGTGAACTGCATGTAAAGATTAGAGACCCAAAATTGCACTTTCAAAAGTCATGGACCTAGATGACACATAGGACAAAGGTTCAGGAGGATCTTAAACTGCACTTTTAAAGGTCATGAACCTAAATGGTACATAGGTAAAAGGTAGTGGACGTATGGTGTATTTTGCTCATATATATCTTTAAAGGAGCAAAATATACTTACAACAGGAATCAACTATACATCTAGCCAAAAGCAAATGGTTAATTTAAGATCATCCTTGAAACTTTTTTGTCAACTTTTGTAGGCAACAAACCCTATAATATATCCCTAGTAGAGATTAGGATTTATTCTTTTCATCATATATATAGTTGTAGTGTGATAGGATTGATTTTATTACTAGTATGTTTTCCTTTTGATTTCCCTTCCAGTAAAAAAATCCCTTCCAGTATGTATAAGACCAATCTAATGAAAGATAAACAAAATCTGAAGAGACGAACTAATAACACGTTATGTTGCGCAACAAAGAAGAAGAAAACCCACTCATTAAACCAGAAATTATTTGCAAATTAAATAGTAGAATATAATTAATACGATTCACCATGTCGACATTTTGTACTGTAGTATTGCTGAATGCCGTCAGCTAGCACCTCCTGCGCGCGTGACCGATTATTGGATACTCAGGTGAACTAGCTGGTGAGCTGTGAATCTGAATGCATCAACCTGCTTGTTTTTTATATGCATAAGGAATGCATGCATCAAGGGTCGATTACAAGCTGATAGGCAGTTGCGCACCATGCATGTGCTACAGCTCTGCCTCACACTACGTACTGCTAGCTGTTGCAAACTAAATTGACCACCTTGAGTGTTCGTGAGATCACCCAAACCTCAAACGGTGATAGTTAAAGAAGTACTCACTCCGTGCTGAGATATACAACGGTTTGGTTTAAAGGTTGGCCCTATATATGCAGCATGGATTGGCTCTGCATGGGCCGGTCCACTCTGAAGAACGCTTGTTTTAGTTTGTTCAAATGTAGAGTCTGGAGAAAATGCATCTCTCGGTTTGAAGAGTTCACTCTCTGAAGATCCTTCTCTTAAATTACTGCCGTGAGTCCGTGACAAGTATTCAAGATTTCAGGACAGAACTATATGTAGAACTATATATTGAATAATATATTAACTATATATATAGATAAGATATAACTATATAAGAGGAACACTCATAGATGTCACTCTTGGGCAGGCAGGTATATACCTCATACATACTATCTAGTAGCAATATACTATAATAGTTTTTTTTACTAACAGTACGTGTGTATATACAGAGTTCAGTCTCTTTCTGGAGAAACTAATCAGACAACTTTCTTAAAGATAATAATCACCTTACAATATGCAGAGAAAATACTAGCCTCACAGAAAATAAAAGCATACAGATGACCTTTGATCGATTTCGACATCAAGTATCACAGATTCAACTCATGTGTTACGTCAGCTAAGATACTAAATGGGGCAACTTGACATATACAGAGTTAGGATTACCAACTAAAGAAGCATATACAGAGTCAGGATTACCAACTGAAGAAAGCCACAAGCTCTCTCTATATATTTATCTTACTCAGATTAAATAATTACAACGATCAAAGCCATTTGACCAAAGGGTTTTTATCCATAATAACATGAAACCCAAGGCAAATGAGCTAGCTTTGGTGGCAATTAATCCTCCAAATTATCCACCAAAGCAGCTCGATCAAAGACACCCCAAAACCTTCATGCCATGCACGTCATCCATCCATGCATTAGGCACCTTCATTCTACTACTACTACTACAAAATGTGGATTTCTCTTCTCCACGCAGAAGCAATTGAAGAAGAAGATTCCAGAAAAGAAAAGAAAAGAAAAAAAAAAAAGAAGAGGCCAGTGAACCAGTAGTACGTGGCAGGGAGAAGAATCATGGAGCTTGGTCGTATAATCTAGTAGCCAAGGCAGTCGACGGCCATGGTGGCAGTGTCGAGGAACTGATGGAACGTGATCCCGCCGGCGGCGGCATTGTGGCCGCACTCCGCCTCGGCGTCGCAGCCGTCCTCGCACGGCGGGTAGTTGAGGTCGAGCCAGAGCCCGCCGCCTGGCTTGACGCCTGCCGTGGTCGTGGCCGTGGCCGTGGTGGATGATGCCGACGACGTCGCCGTCCGGCTTCTTGTCAACGACGATCCTCGTCGTCGTCGCCGGCGGCACCACCGACATGATGGGCATGCCGCCCGTCATGGCGCGGTGGCGCCGCATGTGGCCGCCGAGGGCCTGGCCGATGGCGAACTCGAGGCCGCAGATGGAGCAGCCGTGCAGCTTGGGCTTGGCTTCGCCGCCGCCGCCGCCGTCCCCGTCCAGCCGCGGCTTCTTGTGGCTGGCGCGGTGGCCGCCCAGCGCCTGGAACGACGGGAACACGCGGTTGCACGTCTTGCACACGAACACCCGCTCCGGCGCCGCCGCCCGGTCGCCGGCGACGACGACCGGCAGCGGCAACGCCTGCTGGTCCTGCGCGTGCGAGTGCGACATGAGCATCAGCACTCGCGCCATCTCGCTCTCCTGCACTGCAAACCTCTTCATCAAATGCTTGCTTGCACTTGTCGATCAGAAGCTGATGAGCTACTCGATCAGTCGATCTCGATTCGAAGCTAGAAAGATAAATATATATCTGAATGAAGAAGAAGCAGATCAGAGAGCAGGCGTATTTATAGGCTGAGCATTGCAAATGCCAAGCATAAACTAATAGACCAACCACAATGGGTGTCAGTTACTGATCAGTTCTATAACTATTAGTATTAGCTTTAGCTAAGCTGAAAGCTGAAAGGATTAAAATAAATCACAAGTTGGCTTTCGAAGGAGACGAAGAAATAGTTGGCTTTTGCTTACTGACACGGAGTTGTTTTATGCTGATGGATTCCCAGCTCTGACAGAAGATGAGCCACTGCAGTAGCGACGATGATTGGGCGCAGAAGCAAGTACAGACGGCGTCGATTCTCGCCGAGTCGACGCCGTGCTTTGCAAGCTTCGGCAGCACGCATGATTGACAAATGAATATGTATAGGTAGTAGGTTAGTATACAAAAAAAAGTAGGTTAGTATACAAGAGAATGAAGAGATGATGCGTTTGTATAGTAATTGCAGAGGCAAATTGAACCAAAACTCATTTTCTGGTGCTTAATGAACTGTTAAAAAACACAAGAAGACGGTGCATGTGTCGGTAAGCTTCGGCTGAGGGATCAGAGCAGGATTGTCACTGACTCAGCTGCTGACTTTTGCAGTTGCAGTATTGTAGATTCCGTCCGGTCAATGGCTTCGTCTCTGGAAACCTGTTCTGCTATTGTTCAAACTAATTTTTTGGACAAGATACTCTGAGCGAGAGGATGAACATGGACTACATATGATGCATCTCTGTTTCTATGTTTTATATCAATAGCTTTCATATTCAGTCTCTGAATCACCATCCAAAAAATGCTAGAAATCAAGCTAGTAGAAAGATGTACTGTCCACCGCCGGACGGTGATTCGTGTTTGTGTTTAGCCACAGGACTCCCTGGCATCTCGCCATGGAGTCTTACTGGATGTGTACTTCAAAATTCTAACCTCTCTTAATGAAACACGTGCAACGGACGTTCCTGAAAGAAAAATGCTAGTATCAAGAAAAGTTGGTTCATACTTTGTGTACCATATCCATATAACAGGGCAACTAACTATCAACAAGAAAGCTTCAATTCACATTTCAGAGAGTACAAACAATGATGAGATGGTTATTTTCTTAAGCAGGAGTTGAGGCATCCAAATCATAGAAAAATGGCATGAATATTTATGCCAACTAGGAAGCATTATATTGCTGCGAACATACCGTGTTCCACTGAATTATTATTTATACAATAACCCTGCAGACATCCTTTGTCAGTTCAGGATTTTTAAGACAACTAGGCCAATAGGCCAACACAAAATCTTTATTACGAGTTCTGACATCGTAACGCTGCTGCTGCTGCTGGTACTAGACTGCTAGTACCAGTGCACTACTACTATGACTGCTGTTTTGTAACAAGTATCAGAAAGAAATATGGCTCTTCTGATCTGCACCTGCTTGATACTTCGTCATCTGAATGGCCACACAAACAACCATCTGAGTAGTGGAATCTGAGGCCAAAATCAAACGGAGCAGGTTCCCAGCGATAATTGGTTTCTTGCATTGGTTGTGTGCCGACGTCGCATTGCTTGATTGGACTGAGCACATCAATTATTGCCTGTTTGATGTAAGCAGAAAGGAACTTGGGTCTAGTTTATATATAGTTCACTTCTGCTTGTTGCAACTTGCAAACGTGGAAACATAAAAAAGTGTTCATATGGTGGTGCTAAAATAGAGGCATTTGTTGATGTTCAGTGCATGGATTAGGATCTATGAGTTTATGGCGTATCCAACTGCGCCACACAATGGAAGAGTTTCATGGGGATGAAATGGAATCTTACCCCTATTCACATTTCAGAAAGATGATAAATAAACCAACCTTTTTATCGGCTGTATCACACTGCAGGTCAAGGTCAACAGTACTGAAGATCCTATCAACACGGAAAAAATATCATTGGATCAAGTTTGTATCAGATAAGTGTCAGTAGGTAGTAGACAGATGAGCAATTGAGCATACACAACTTTTTTCCGCGTCTCACAGTTCTCATCATGGTAGCTGCACATCCAATCCAATCCAAGGATGAAAAAATTGGATGCAAAGGACAGTTGGCACTTGGCAAGATGGCCCCTTCTGCTGCCTGAAGCAACACAACCCCTCACCAGTCACCAGTTCGCAATGATTCTTCTCCCAGCTCAGTATAAAAAAGAAACGGAAATCGATATCTTTATTTCCACAAGTTGTCGTAATAGATTCAGAAAACCTCGATGCCCACACATTGAGCGCAGCATGATGTTCATCTGAGCAGCGACACGGGTGCTCAATTTGCAGTTGGCTGCAAACATTATTCTTTAGCCGCCACTGATGATTGGTGCTCAGAGTTCTACTTGCCCCTGCAACTTCACCTCATTAGCGCAGACCTACTCACGATGAACTTGTAACAGGAGACAGGCCATCGACACTGCATAAAAAGTACTTTTTTTTTTGTCTGTCCCTCTCAATCTGAGCTTGCATCTTGAAATTGCGCCTGCTGTTCTCCGCATATAAGAGATATATAAGAGAACAAAAGAAGAATTTTGCTTCATGATTTGCTTCATGATTCCGCAAGCGCTGCATCAGAAACCCAGGATTCATCTGTTTGTCAAACCTAAACAAACCTATGAGGGAATTATTTACCCCGGCTCAGGCTTCGGGGCCCAATGATTAAATTTTGCTTGTGTTGACTTGCTTGCTAGTTACTTATATTGTTACTAAAACCAGAGTTCTTGGTTCTGCAGTATCAAAGAACAAATCTGGTTCCTTATTATACTTCCTAGTGCAAAATAAGTCATTCTTTTCGCCACTTCGTGAAACTTTCTGATCATAAGTCATAACTCCTCTAAATTAATTAATGGGATTAGAAAAATCAATGCATGCTGCATCCATTATGCCTACGGGTATAACTTGTGATAGAAAATAAGGAGAAAAGATAGAAATGACATGTTCTCTTAAAAAAGCGACACGTAGAGGTCTAGAGGGACAAAATAAGGTGAAAAGAAAGTAATGGAAGTTTGAGCTAGCTGTTTTTGTTTTCTGCATTTTCCTTCTCTGAATATTTTTCTTGTGGCAATGCAGTGTGCCGACCACTGTGTGCAGAAGAATCCTTCGACGAGCAGCACTACTTCAGCTAGCTACTGCTGATTCAAAAGGTTGATTGTGCGTGTATATATATAATCTGATATGATACTATGCGTGTTTCGTCATGGTCTTCAAAGTGCAATTTCAGACTGCGAAAGGCCAGAATATTCCTTGGGGATCATCATCAAGGGGGCAGATTAGCATCCCCAGCTGCTTAAGAGTCAGTATGCTGATTTTTTTCTGAAGAAACGAGGAAGAATGAGGACTAGTGCACACTCTCAAATAAGTACTGACATAATTCGATGAAGATATAAGTTGTAAGGATGGATCAGAAAACAATGACCATGACAGTCCAGTGTTTCCTTTAGGCCCTGAAGATGCTAGTTTCGATTCATGTGGTACTTAGGCCCTGTTTGATTACATGTAAATAATAACTATCCAAACATATGTGAATAGTAGATTGGATAATTATTAGTAGGACACTTGGATAGCGACTATCCCACTATCTAGACTAAATCAGATAGTGAATTATTAGCTAGTTAACTGTTATAGATAGTGAATCCAAACAGGGCCTTATGTGGTTACAAGCGGCCCCCAAACAGAAAAATGAGTGTGGATTTCAAAATCAAGTGTGAGCTGTATAGTTTATGGAATGAGATGATGCTGCTGAGATGGTGCTACCCATCAACAGCAAATCTTTACCCATTGAGAAAAATCTGTTTAGTGCTACTCCATGTCTCCATGAGAAGTGGTAGAACATGGCGGGTTTGGTCTCCATGACATTAAACTGATGGGGCAAGAGCTTAGGTTGAGATGGCATTGGCTGCAATGGATGGACACTGCAAGATGGGCATGGGAAGAGCGGATCTTCCAGGAGGCGAAGAAAAATAGTTAGCCATAACCATTGAATTAGCCCCTCCCTGCCGGCCAACCTCAGGACTCCTTGGATCAATCAATCCCCCTGCCGATTGCGGCCGTTCTTTCCCTTTTTACTAGTTGTATGTAATTTGTAGCTCCTAGTTTATAGCTTATTGTTGTTGTTGTTATCTCCGCACTTTGTGAACTTGGTCTTTCCGACCATGGTTTTCTTTGTTTGTAACCTCTATTAACATTCTTGGAAAAAAAAAAACTACTCCATGAGAAATGTTATGGAGATGAAGTGCTGAACTAATGAAGGATTCTCAACCGAGACAGATTATCCACGAACCCGAACGGGTAACCCACAAAATTAGGCATATTTGCAAGTTTGCGGGGCAACCCGTCTTGCATCTCTAGAGACAGCAGTAGGCGAGTACCAGATGGTGATAAGAACTCACTCTTTCTGTCCTTCATGCACCCCACCCCTAAAACCAAAAAAAACAAAAAAACAAAAACGAAGAACATTGTTGTGTGATGAATTTGCAAGTTTTGTATTCTTTCGTGAAGTGCCAATTGCTCTCCCACGCATGTCAAAGGGCAAGCGATCTAGAAAGAAACCTTCTGCCGCCGCTTTTCAGAGGGAGTTGAGTCGCTGTCAGGTGCCAGAACACAAACGAGTTTCTGCGTTCAAGGTTGGAGATCCACTGTCCCTGCTGGCTTCTAGCTTCTTCTTCTTCTTCTTCGTGTTGGGATCCATTGCTTGCGTCCCAGTGCACGCACCCAGCTCGTACCAACCAAATATTGTATGGTTTTGGTCGGCGTCTCCACGTAGGTCTCCACTGTGATGATGCAGACTGCTCTGTTTTTCTGAACGGATCTTTCAGCGGATTGTATTGAATTGAAGTAGTATCCACTATGAATATGCAGCTTGCAGCAGGCAAGTGATCCCGTCTGGCCAAGTGCAGTGACATCATCACACAAACACAGTTGCTGACTGAATCCGACAGGGACAGCACAGGGATTCGGAGAAGAGAAGGTGGTTAGCATCTGGTAGTGCTTGCTACTATGGTTAGGCCGTCAGGGCACTAATCACAATACTTAGACTGACCGCATTGGTGTCCTGTGTCCCATCCTGGAGGGCAAAAAACGCCCGCAGCAGAGCCTGTAAATGCCTACTCTATTTTACAGCAACAGCTCTCGTCCGCAATTTGTAGGGGGATAGCGGACGCCCGCATGCACCGGCGACAGCGCCTGCGAGCATTGACCAGCGACGACAGAGCCCCTGCGCACATGCACGGAAAGAATAAGTGGTGGCCCCCACTCTTTCTATTAGCTAAAAAAATGTTTTAACTCAGAAATAAGAATCCCAAATTAAATTCTGATTACACCATTAAATTCATTTCAATAAATTCTTCAAAACAAAATCTCACATAGATATATTTAAATAAAATTTATTTACAAACATATGGGCCCTACTTGAATAGAGTAGAAATATAGAGGATGGATGAGCGCGTGAGAAAGTGATGTGGAGAAAAGAATCTTGATGAACAGGATAAAATATTCCTTTCAAAGGATGAATATAGAAGATAAAGAGTGCGGACAGCCTTATGACATGGATCACCTTATTTGTATGTTTGGTGGCGGGGCATTGAGATCAAAATTCAGTGGATTAAGATCACCCAAAAACTCTCTATTTTTCTTTTCTTTTCTTTTTCACCCTTTGTCATGGTTTTGGGTATCATTCGGACAGCTTTGCACCCCGCATATTAAGCTTTCTTTATTTTATTTCTGTGCACCTCTCCTGTATAGACGTGGGTAAAAAAAAAAAAAACCCAGAAATTTTCCAAACAAAAGTTCCCTTGTCAGATCAAATAAGAAACTTATGCTGCCGACAGTCTAGCTCATGAAGCCCATGACATAATTTATTCAAACAAAAGAGTTGATATAGATGATGATAATAATGACTCTTTTCCAACGTGTAATGAATCTTGTGATATCATGTAATCAAAATTTGGAACGGAAAGACAATAATCTTGTCTACTATGCCTACATTTCCTGCTACAAAACTTTAGTTTCCTTAAATAACTTCACAGCTCACTTCAAGGAACAGACCATACAATACAATCAAACTAAATCCTGGAGAATGAAAGAAAAAAGAGATGCTACAATCATTTGAGCTCAGCATCTGCCTTGCTCAGGCGACGCCAACCGTCATTAGACCTTAGAGGCTGCCTTGTTCGGGCACTCTGACGAGAGATGGCCAGCGATGCCACACTCATAACATGTCCGCCTCTTCTTTTTCTTTGCAGGTGCAGATTTTGTGTCTTCACTGGCCTTCTTTTCATCAGCAATCTCTGATACTGCAGTATTTGAGTGATTGGCAGGCTTCTCTTCGTTGTAGACAGGCTCAGCAGCCTTTTTGTTGGGGCAAGCCGAGGAGAGATGACCAGAGATGCCACACTCATAGCATTTCCGTCTCTTCTTTGAAGCTGCTATATTTGATTCATCACCAACTTTTGTTTCCTCAGACAAGATGGTAGTTGCAGGTTTTGCATCATCAGCAAGCTCTCTGTTGTTCGGAAAAGAGTCTGATGTCCTTTTGTTTGGGCAAGCCGATGAGAGATGCCCCGGAGTTCCACATTCATAACATGTCCGCCTCTTCTTCGATGACGCCGTGGCTGAGTCAACATTAGTCTTCTTCTCATCAGAAATAAATTCAGAATCCTTCTTATTTGGGCAAGAAGAAGAGAGGTGCCCAGGGATGCCACATTCATAACATGTTCGCCTCTTCTTTGAGGCTGCTGCTATGGCTGAGTTAGCATTAGCCTCCTTTTCATCAGAAACTGCATTAGAATCCTTATTTGGGCAATCAGAAGACAGGTGCCCAGGGGTGCCACATTCATAGCACTTCCTTGCTTCAGAATCCTTCTTATTTGGGCAAGAAGAAGAGAAGTGCCCAGGGGTGCCACATTCATAGCATGTCCGAGATTTATTTTTCAAGTGATCTGAGTTTCCATTATCATTGACTTTTTGGTTATCCTTTTTGGGAACAGCACATCTGATTCTGACTGGGCGCCCCTTGATGACCTTCTGGTCAAGCTTCAAAGCAACAGCAAGAGACGTGCCATCAGAAAAATCAACATGCGCGTAGCCTTTGAAATCACCTGTCTCCTTGTCTGTTCCAAACCGGATGGACGAAATTTCACACTCAGAAAAGAACTTTTTTAGATCATCGTCTGTTATATCCCATGGTAGATTTCCAACATATATCCTATTATATCCCTCTATCAACTTCGGTGCAAAATCTTCCTTCTCACGGTTATGTTTGTAAGGTTGGATTTTCAGATAAAATCCCCCCCTGAAATGGTTATCAAGAATGTCACTACCCATGATTAAAACAATGAGAGGGATAACACACAGAATGACGAATGCTTACATATCTGCACCATCCATAGCTAATGCCCTCTGTGTGGCAGCATCAGTCTGAAAAAAGAAAGTCAGCCAGACACATCAGGTTACAATTTCCAAAAAAAAAAAAGGTAACCACATTGTTATGCAGATATTCCAGTCTGAAAAGAACAGCAAGCTATATGAAAAGAATTACAGAGCCAGTGAATGCAGATATTCCAACAGATTTATACAATTCTGTGGGTTAACATGAAAATTAATATCATAAAATTGCAAGGCTGAGGCATCTAACATCACAGACAGAACAAGGATTTGGAGTCCACTGAACGTACAGCTTTTACTCCCAGGTCTGTTAACAATTCAAATTGATATTAGGATATAATTAATGAATAAGAACTTTGAAAATGTATACGGTACCAAACTATATGGGATAACAATTTGATGTATCAAGCAAACAGGAATGATAAACTACACGAAGCAAAACTGGCTCAGATGCTGACCTTAAAAGTGAGAATCGCAATACCCCGGAATTTCCCGCTCTCAGGAAAGGTCATGCAGTCAATCTCTGTGATACTGCCACATC
The DNA here is from genome assembly GCA_038502445.1 of Eremochloa ophiuroides. Classification (NCBI taxonomy): domain Eukaryota; kingdom Viridiplantae; phylum Streptophyta; class Magnoliopsida; order Poales; family Poaceae; genus Eremochloa; species Eremochloa ophiuroides. Next base: position 671,983 of record JAHLJS010000008.1, on the reverse strand, counting down.
CTTCAAAGAAGCTTCTAATGTCATCCTCAGATGAATAGTATGGGATGCCACCAACATATACCTTCTTTATACTTTGCTCCCTGAAATATAGACCAACACATTACACAATATTGAGGAGAGGTAGCATCCTATTAGGAGTGAAAACAAGATTTCAGTCAAACAAATTGGTGGCCTAACTCTTTTTGTATTTTTTATCGCAGCTAAACTTTTTTAAAAAATGATTGCAGCCATCAATGTGTATGCTCTTTTTATCATATTATCACACTAGTTCAGTAATCATCAGTAATATAATAGCACAACAGCACAAACCCAAGTACAAGTTAAACCCCTGGATTTGTCTATGACCTGCATTGTAAACAAATTCATTCTACTAGGATGCTCTACAAGAGTGTCTGATCTTTTACTTTTCACAAATACAGCATATTAACAATGTTTCTCCTATTTCCATGCTAGCCATGCTAATCACACAAGAATGTGGCTACGGACACATTAGGATACAAAGTTCTTTTGGAAAGGAGTTTTGGGAACATGCTAAAGTTTAACAAAATAATTTGGTTTTGGGTACCAAGAAGTGTTCAAAGGTAACAAACAGTGCATATTGAAAACTACAGTATTGCTGCTATAGTCTCCTATAAGTTTTTGAAAGTTCACCTAGACCACTTTTTTTATAAACCCATATATTATATGGCCATAGTTTTAAAAAAAACTATAGTTTTTTATATCATGTTTGTGGAAACTAAGACATCCATGTTTGTAGAAACTAAGATATCCAATCAGGTCCTGGACTCCTACAAAAGAACCAGTCTATGAGGCCAAAACTCACCTATGCTCTGCGACTACAGGATTGTCAGACCCGACAACAGTTTCGGCCAATTCCATTTTGTGATTCTGCTGCCTGAAACAAAAATGTAAAACATTAGACAACTAGTGCCAAAGATCACACCGTACAAGCTGAAACTGCAGAATTGCTCCATTACCTATGCTCTTTACAAGTACAAAAGCATCAATATAGTGCACTCAATCTTACCTTTTATCTGCAACATGATTGTTGGACCCAACAGCTGGTTTGGTCACTTCCACCATGTTTATATTTTGGTCGCTGAAACAAGAGCATAAAAGGCCAACGAAACATTATGCAACTACTAAAAATAGCTTCAGCACTCACAAAAATTCAAAATATATAACAACATCAAGCAACCTAATAGGCTAATACAACTAGAAGCTGACAGAAAAAAATGGTTAATTCTTTTCTTTTAACAATAATAATGTACTGGAGTACAATTAAGATCACAGCACAGTAAGATGGACGCACACAGCTTTTCATACATTGTTATCACGCAGCACAGCACTACAGTAAATTACCCGAAAGTCTAGTATTAACCCCTGCAATTTATCCTAGACCCCGCCGAACTACTGTAGTGCTTATCTGACTATTATACTACACCACTATTGTTCGGAGCTCCACACTACGCCAGCATGCTATTCCGATGCATATTTCACGAATTAAGTAATCCTTAACTCACCTATCCTCTGCGTCGACAGGCTGGTCAGACTCAGACCCAGCAGCAGAATCGGCCTGTTCCGACGCATCTTCCTGGCCCTCCATTTCCTCCCCCGTCTCCCCGTCCACCTGCTGCGTCTCCGCCGCCGCGGCGGTCTCGGCCTCCATCAGCCTCCTGATCCTCCTTTTCTCCTTCTTCTCCTTCCTCCTCTCCTCCCTCCTCCGCTCCACCTCCTCCCTAATCTCCTCCTCCGTCTGCCGCACCGCCTCGGGGAGCGACAGCGACTTCTTCTTGGGCCTCCGCTCCCGCTTGGGGCGCGGCCGCTTGGAGGACGCGAGCCGCTCCTTGACGGCCTTCACCTCCTCTCTATCCACCTCCGCCGCGGCTTCGCCGGCTGGGAGGAGCGTGTGGAGCTTCTGCTTCAGCTTCTTGCGCGCGAGCACCATGGCTGCTGCTGCTTCGAGTTCGGCGGCGGCTGCGAGGTTTTCGTGGAAGAAGAAAAGGGAGGAGGAGGAGATGATGGCCGAAGCGAAAGGGTTTTAGTGGGCCCGTTGGGCTTTATAAAGGCCCAACTGGACCTGATCTCTCGTTCGCCCACTTATGTGCCACTAAAGCCCAGTACATGAGCTACAATGTGGCCCATGATCAAAAGGCCCATTAAGTGGCCACTCTCTACCACCCGAAGCCGCCGCAGCCTGAACCCTAGACCCAGAGCGATCGGAGCTGAAGACGATGGCCGGGAAGGCGGCGGCCGCGACGGCGGCGAGGTGGGTGGAGGGGTACCCGTGGAGGGAGAAGCTGGCCAAGTACAAGGGGGAGCTCGGGAAGGGGGTGTGGGGGTACTGGGAGCTTGGCGCGTGGAAGCCGCTCGGCATCAGCGCCCGCAAGCGCGCCCGCCTCCGCAAGGAGGTGCTCCTCGCCGGCGAGGACTGGACCTACGACCCGCCACGCGGGGAGATGCGCACCAAGCGAAAGGGCCACAAGTGCGACCGCATCTCCGCCGAGAAGTAAGGGCGCGCGTCTCCTGCGTCCCTCCCTTCCATTTGGTGTGTTCGGCTTGCTCGCTGGATCAGTTTATTGACGTTTCCGTTTCCGTTTCCGTTCCTCAGGCGAGCAAATACTGTTGAGTTGATGAAGAAGATGCCCCAGATGCTGCTTGACTACAAGGTTTGCGTCTGCCTCATCTTAGTTTATCTTCTGCTACCTGTTGTACGTTTACATTGCAACTCATTGTGCACGTACATGCTGCTCTGATGTTAGTGATACCTTGTGTAAAACTGTCCCAATTTGAAGCCGGTATGGTTTAGATGTATTACTTTATCTGGTAGTCTTAGATTCCTCAGAACCTAGCAAACTTCCTGACACTGAACATGGGTTATTTGTTGATCACTACTTAGCCTAGCATAATAGCCTCCCACATTAAGTTTTTGTTGTGCTGAACATTATTTAGCCTATATCGTAATAGCTTCTCAGAGACATTTGCTCCAACTTCAATCTTCATATAACCATAATCCAAATTCCTTTGGGGTCCTTTTATCATGGTAGATAACAGAGGAGTAAAGATTCATAGTCATTCTGTTCTTTTCTAATATATGCTACTCTAATTGAGAACCTGTTAGGTCCTTTTTGGCTTATATTAAGGTGATGGGGTCTATTGGGCATACTTTTGAATTCTTGTATAAGCAACATCAAAGCCTTTTAGTCCCAAGCAAGTTCGGGTAGGCTAGAGTTGAAACCCAACATAAGCCCCTTGTATAAGCAACATCAGAATCTACAAAAGGAGATTATTGTTTTGTGATGTTATTGTTCAACGACTAATATATGTTGAGATTATGCTGAGCCTAGTTGGGTGATCTTTTGTATAATTTTGAAACCAATCGATGTTAAACATAGTCGTATTTCGAATCTTGACCACTGATCTAGACAAGCCATAAGACTTGTGCATCAGTTGTTTTTTAGCTTCGTAGGAGTAAGCCAAAAGGTTATCTTGGTATTCCCCTGAAAAAAATCCTTCAACTATATTTTGGCTGGAATCCTAGCTTATGCAGGGTTGCAGGTAGAGGTGTGTCTGGGCAAAAGAACCCCGTATTGTAAACCAAATATATTTGGATTATCATCACAGCAGCAGCATTAGTGGTTACCCCGTGTTGTAGAACAAATACATTTGGGATCTAGGTTGGACCAAATTTATTTTGGGGTCTAGATTTAAGTATAATGTTTATTTTAAAAGAGAAGCTTATGCTGGTGGGTTGGTTCAGTGATACCATTTGGGTCTAAAAATAATTGTATCCTATCCGTAATGATATTCTGCATCAAGCTATTGGTTTCAACTGGATCAACAGCTAAGAGCTAATATATCATTATGAAATCTATGAAACCAAAGTCTTACTGCTGAACCTGTAATTGGCCCTTTCAGTCTTTAGAATCCTAACTTTAGCCTATCACATGCCATCAAGGGTAAATCAACTTTCTAGTTCAAAGTAGTGTTACCAAGTCATCCAATTAACCACGATTAGTCCTAGTTGGTATCCTGGACTCGACTAGGGGTTACAACTTGATTAGGCCAATTAGTTTTCTGGTCGTCCGATTAGTCATCGACTAATCATGATTAGTCGGATGACTAGGGGGTGGATGGCCAGAAACAGAATGGAATTGCTTGGTGGCTTAGGACATCGGCTCCATCTGGGATGGCTGACACCACTTGGGCTCATGTTTTTTAGCCCAAATTGCAACCCTACATGCAGCCACCACCTAGAGTTATCTTCATGCTTGATTTGTACTCTAAAAAAATAGTATATTAGTTTTTATTTGGTATATTAGTCCTGATATGTATACGATAACTAGGATCAAGTAGGCGACTTTATAACATTGGTTCAAAGCACAAACAAATGTTCTTTGTGAGTCAGACAGAAGGCTGACATGAAAGATTGGATTATTCTCTAAAAAAATTCAAGATCCCAATTGGAACAAACCATCTGACAATGGTACGCTAGGTATATATTAAAATTTCATCCAAGATTTCCATAAATTCAGCAGTCCAGCTTATAAATTAAACAGATAAAAACCTAAAGCGGTAAAGCAGACCCATAGAGTGTCGGTGCACTGATATAAGGGTCTGCAATTCTGCTGCACTGATAGCAAAATTTACTTATTGTTTCCAGTCATTATCTATTTTGCTGGTCCAATAATAATATTGACGTAATTTTGGAAAATATTTTCTAAAATTGTGGTACTAGTTCTGTTTAGCATCCACCCAAATAGTCAGATATGTGTTGTCGGTGATCCAGCTTTTTATCCCGCATTGACCTTGGTGCACAAAGATGCCATTTCTGTGTTTTTAGACCAAATGTAATGATAGCTATGATAGCGATTGAACGAAGAATCGCTTGGAAAGGATCTACTAGCTCATCTGTCTGTTTGTGCTTGAAACTTTTTTCCCACCAGAAACGTAGGTGGGAGAAAAAGATGAAGGAGGAGGAGAGCGGCAAGAGTTGATATCAAGCAGCTCATCCACGGTGCTGCTCTTCCTAAATAAGGTTCAAGCTTTATTCAGGAGGCTTACAGATGGCTAGATTCTGACGCATCATTTCTTTGGTGGATTCCTTCTCTCCTGTGATGCAACTTTGGATACGCAATCCTGATTGTGATACTTTCCAACACCTATGTGCTACTGGATCATGATCTTAGTGAACCACTGAACCCCAACTTCTGCAGAACTAGTATTTTGTTGAGACAAATCGGCTATAAGCATACCTTTGTGTCCAATAAATTTGTTCATCATGTAAGATCATTGCTTGTTATTATTGTCTGAGTTTGTGTTTGCATTTGCTTACCCTTACTGGCAGAAGAATGGTTATCCAATAAGTTTGTACTTGTGTAAGATTATTGCTTCAGCTACTTTCGGCTGCCGCCACAGCTTCAAAACGGCAGACTACTGTAGCACAGCCAGCTGAAACGAGCGGGCTGCTTTTTTTTTTTTTTTTTTTTACTTGCCGACGGAAGAATGGAAGCGCCTTTACTCCTACTCAAGATACGAGGGGAAAGTATGTGGAGAATGGTTAGTACCGCCCCCAGTTGTTCCCGGAAATCTGATAACTTTCCTGCACAAAATTTGATCCACTCAGTTCACCTATTTGTTGGCAACTTGATCTTTCTGCTCATATGCTATATGCTAATGCTCGTGCTACTTGAAAGCGCAACACGTTTTTTGGCAGGATGTGGCAGAGGCCTTTCTGCTAGTAACAGGGGGTCGGCCTGGCTTTCCAGGGAACAGAAGGACGGCCGTGTCACACTACCTCAGCTCGTCCACGCGCCAAAAGCTCACCAGTGGAGCTCATGGCTTCTCTAGAATTTTCGTCTTTTTTTTCTTGCGATTTCATGTGTTTTTTATTAGGAAGAAGAGCTGAAACTAGGGAGAACCTCATCTAATCATATACTTACATCAGTAGATTAGTTTAAATAGGTTTCATCAATTAGCTAAAATCAAACTAGAGATTTCACCAGCCATCGAAGCACAGGGGCCACGAGCAGTGGCGTCCGGCTAGATCCGACGACAGCCGCTTAGCTAGTCCCAAGCCACCGCCAGCTCGCCTACCACCGCACCACCGTCGTGAGCCCTGCAGGTGCAGCCAGCAGCCTGAGCAGACAGTGCTTGGCTAGATCCGGTCGTGGTCGCTTGGCCTAGACCGTCGTCGGCTCAGCCCTCCACCGCGCCATAGGAGTGGGCAAAATACTCGATACTCAATCCACGAGCCCGAATTATCCAGACCCAAAGTACCCAAACCCAAAATACCCTATCACAATTTTGGATAATGATTGTTAAAACCCGATTTTAGTTTGGCTAGTTCGGTAATGTTCCTCGATACCTGAACTATCTGAGTTATCCAAAATATATCAAATATTTGTTCTTCTATTCTTAATATGAAGACATGAAGTGGTTTAGTTGAATAGAAATTTATTTTTTGGTACTGCTCAATGTGGATATGTGTAATCTTGATAATTGATTTTTGTTAATTGACATAAAGGGACCGTGCAATTTGAAGAACCAATGTCTATTGTTTTAAAATTCCAATAGAATTTTTCTAAAATAGTGAGTTTTATCAATTGCGGGTACATTGCGTAAGACCCAAACCCGAACCCAAAACATCAGGCAGTGTTTTATCAGAACTAAAATCAGATAGCAGCTTCTAATATCTGATTTTTTTAGTTACCCTAATTACCCACCCGAAATATTCGAGTAACCTAAATGCCCACTCTAGCGCCACCACCAGGATCACTTTAAGATAACCATATGGGAAGGTTCATTTGGTTCCCAAAACTGCTTAGCAACAATCGGACAAGTGGGTAATGTTGGGATGACGGATGAACCAAAAAAAAGTTTGGGTAGACCCAGATCTAAGTGTTGGCTAGGCTTGCCGGTACAGCCAGCCATGGGAAACGCTCAGATCCAACGCGAGGGAAGGGGGTGGAGCAGTCAGCTCCGCCGATGATGAGAGCCAACGATGGATCCGGCCCCAAGGCACCCAAATCTGCTCCAATCAGGTCTGCCAAAACACCGGAGTTGAAGGTGCAGTAGAGGGGTGGTGAGGAGAGTGGGCGAGGGAGAGGAAGGTGCCACGACCGGAATCCTTTTTTTTTGGGGGGGGGGGGTGCCATTGCTGGCAGCGGCCAACGCGCGTCAGAGGGCGGCGATGGCGGGCAGAGAGGGCCGGAAGGGGTGGGAGGGATGAAAACGGATCGGATACGAACGGATATCACTGATATCATATTTGTTTTCATATTTCTGGTCGGATTCGGATTCGAATACGGATATTGTCAGCCATGCCGGATAGGATACGATTGGATGTCGACATCATAAATATACGATTTAAGTATTCGGATACGGATATGGTACCGGATATTGAATATCCGGACTCGAATACGGAGAGATCTGAACATCTCTAAACAGATTCAGTCGAACGGACGGTCGGATAAATATCCGTACCATTTTGATCCATAGAGCTAGCAACACCGGCAGATCGCCCTCCGAGTCACTAGTTTGGGAGCTCGGAGGGGGGGGGGGGGGGGGCGTTCTATTTGTCTTTGAAAAAGTTGCTCTTTTTCCCTGCCGAATTTGAGATGGGTCATGCTGCTATTGCTTGAAATTCGCGTGGAATTCTTGCCCAATTGTTTTGTTTCAAGTGAAATTCATACTGTCCATTTTATGATAAGCGTGAGACAAGTTCTTTCTAGGACAACCCCTGCTTGTCCGCCATTTACCATCTTCCTTTTTCCTGGGATACGGCGTGCTTGTCCACATTTACCAAGCCTTGCAAATCTTGCAAGAAAAGCAACAGAGTATTCGCACTCGGGCAAAAACCAATCCGTGGCTTGGTGCTGAAATGACGAATATAACGCGGATTGAATGACAATGTACGGGATAAGGGGGAGGATGAGGAGAAGAAGATATGGATTTTGATAAAAAGAGTCTGGTGGTGAGCAGGCAGGATAAAGGGGCTGGAGGTAGATGACTATACTCCAAGTGGGGCTATCCTCTAATCCAACATGGTGCTGTCCACGTCACCTTTCCATTCTTTCATGTCAGCAGAAATTCTGTCTCCAGATGCTTGCTGGTTTAGCTTCCTCTCTAAGTAAAACCCTCCCTTCCTAATTCTTCATTGTAGTGGTAATCAGATGGTTGTTGCGCTAGTCTCAGGCTTTCGGCTGGCTAAACATGAACTGGTCATTCTTTTGCTCAGATTTACTGGCTTCATCTTGTGAAGAGGACTAGTATGATGCCCACAGTTATTCACTTCACTCTAAAGAAGCGATGATTTTGATTGATACTGATTTGTTGTGAGAGAAAAACATTGTTCTATGAATGAAAAAAGAACGATTTACATAAAAGCGAACATGTTGTTACCTCCAACTGATACTAGTGGAATTGTAAAAATTGACAGTCACTAACTGCTTGGCAAGATGGACTGGACAAGTTGAATTGCTGCTAACTCTTTTTCTCTTTCTCTTTCGTAAATAAATAAATATATAAATATAGGAGTACATATCATGGTGACGTGCACTGTTGTCCAATCTGAGCCGTAGGTCGCACGACGTTTTGGTGCACTGCCACATCACCTATCTTATCGCTTATCAGCTTGCCTTTCTTTCCTGGGAGGAATGATGGGAAAGGCACAACACTAACAGTGACCCCCAAGAGCTGAGGCTTTTTTTCTCTAACCAAGAAGCAGTTGTTTAGCACATCCAACCTGATCTTTAAAGAGTTAGTGCAGCTTCAGCATTACAACCATATAAAAAAAATACTGATATTGCAATAATAAAACTATACAGTGCCAGAGATGGATATATAGCAAATAAATCACCAATTAATTCACCATATCAACGATTTCTGGACATCCTTTCTTGCTTTTTCCTTCGGGTCATCACCGAATACACCGTTTATTTTGAGCACTCTATGGAACAGAGAAAGATCCATAGAAATTCATTTGGAACACTGCAGATTTTCACCCCTTTTTTCCAGAATTCATACACCAGTTGAACAAGTTCTATGTATACGAAACTTTCTGGTTCTAACCAAATATTTTTTATATTTCCTGCATGTGTTTGAGAAAGGCCTGGTGTAGCGAATTTGTAAATCTGGTAGTGGAATCTGCCTTTCTGTTTGATAACTGGGTGGATACCACTATTAGCAATGTTTAATAGTGGATCACTTCCGCAAATAGCAGGTATGACCTCATACTGCACATCTCTCATTAAAAAAAACTGACCCTGAATCGATCAACCTGAATTACCTTTTGTTTGATTTTGAAAGATTTTCAGAAGAACTGTATAACCATCATCCTTAATAAGCTGATTAGTTTTATTGCGCACCAGCTAAATTTGGCTAGACTAAGCCTCTCTAGTAAATGGTAATTGATCACTATATGGACGACTTAGTGAGGTGAGAGCAGAAATTTAGCTACTCCAAGAGTCTATAAATTTCAATCTCCATATATCTATTTGGAGAGTCGTTCAATCGATGATCTTTTTGTGTATCACTTGTGTGTCTCCAACAAATTTGTCTTTATATCTAATAGCTTATCATAAGTTTCTTCTAATATCTTATCATAAGTTTCTTTATGTGAACATTCATAAGAAAGCTACCACATATTGCATTTACAGAGCCATGTAATATCTCCAAAAGTGGACAGCAAGAAGGATGCATGGTTTTCGAGAACGGAGAGAGTGCTTTAGAGAGTCTATTGGAGCATGTTATTTTGTTTTTTTTCTTCTAAATTTTGTGATGATGAAACAGGGGATCACAATGAGTAGCGAGTGGAATATAATCTGTTTCTTCGCTTGACCTTGTCAATCCGGCCATCTTGGATATGACGCAAGCATTTATGCAAATGCAGCTTTTGCATTGATCGCCTTTTCTTGTCATTTGAGAACATATTCCTTCATTATTTTCTTTATTGGAAGATAGCAAAGGATATGCTTAAGAACTGCAACATGGCTGAAGATAGCAAAGGATAGGCTTAAGAACTGCAACATGGCGCTTAATATAAGCCTAGAAATAACTGCATCGGCTAGAAAGCCTGAAGTGCTTGAAGAGTATCAGATCAACAATTATGACACCATGTGGTCAAACAAGCTTAGCAGCTAAAGTAGGACATATTTTGCACTTCAGCTAAAACCTACTCAACAGTTAAGCGATACGTCGTTAAATATCCTGTATGTTGTGTAGATAGACAATCTAACACCATGTTATACACATAGAGATTACTTTGATGCACTATTAAAACTTTTAATCGCTAATTCATGAGGAACTGATTGTATGTTATATGTATGTAGGAAGTTCATGGCCTCCAAACTCAGGGTTAAATACAAAACTCCCTTGCAACTATCTGGTCATGCTTCTTGTGGTAGAACTAAACCACTTAATTAAATTTAAGTCTAGATCTAGTGTTATATGCTCGCATTTTTCCTCAATATATTTAAGAAAAAAATTGACGATATTGATTCAGTAGCGGGCGATAACTCAGCCTCATGAAATGTTTTAGGGAGAGTGTACATGTGTGCAAGGTAAATGTCATGCATATCGGAAAGCATCTAGATTGTGTTTCAAAAAGATAAGACAATGAAATCCATTCCAATTTTGGCCACTCGAAAACTAGATATATTTCCACCGTTAAACTATGGGAACCGACCAAATTTGGTCCTCTAGTTGGTTTCAAAGGTGAATTTTCCTACATGTGTATTTCCGCAAATAATATGGATTAATCTATAAAATTTCACAGCTAATTATTATAAATAAAAATGATAATCAATAATCTTATTTTCTCAAAATATGAAATTTCTTTTTCTGCGCTCTTAGAGTCATTTGGATCTTTATTTATCCATGCATGCTGCTAGTCTTTTAATTGCTCATAGCCGTGATTGTTATTTATATAAATTATGGTTTTGCACTTTCCTTTATGTTGATCACAAAATTAGTTGACTGCATGATGATTGAACTCTTATCTTTTTTAAAAAAAAACTATTAGCTAGCCAATCAGTCAAAATAAAACAAAATGCTAATCATGTCTAATATATCAACAAAATAATATAATTTTATTAAATAATAAGTACAACATCGAGCAAGAAAACACCAGAAAATTGAAGGAACAAATAAGGTCTAAACAATTGTAAATAGATAATCAATTAATAGAGTATTTTTCAAAAAAGTGGGTACATGTTTCATATTTATCTATTGAAATAGGGATTTTAAAAGATAAACCATTTTTTATTATTTTTAGAAAATATATGTTGAAGCAAAAATCACCTTTAAATCATTTTAATGTCGTCTTAATTTGTCCAAATTAAATTATTCGATGGTCAAATGCCAGAGATGGTCAAATCAGCAAATATATATGTCAAAACATTGCCTGAAATGAAACCCAATAAACATATGTCGTTACAACAAAATAAGGGCCTGTTTCGTATAATTCACAACAGTTTCACGAGTTGTTGTGAGTTGTTTTTTGCCAAACACTTTTTTTAAACAGCTTCATGGGTGAAATTATTTTTTATCATCCTCTCACAGAGGAATGAGTTGTCTTGAAGGTGAATAAAGTAGCTTATCTCAACTTTCTCCCTCATTTCTCTCTCTCAACCATGCATAATGTTATTGATGATGTTGTTTTACCGAATAATATTTTCAAAACAGGCCAGCTTCACTAAAAAGTTGCTTATGAAGCTATTTTCCAAAAAAAACTATTTTACTTGTGGAATTAAGCTGTGCCAAACGGGGCCTGAAAACTTCTCTCGTGGTTAGCAATGCAAGTTTCCAAAACTTAATGATTTGTTGGTGCAAATACGTGTGCAACGACAAACAAGAGTGTAAGACCAAGAGGGCGTCGTGAGGTGATGAGGTGACTCTAGAAAGTCCTCAATTGCAAGTGCTAACACATGATGCGAGCATTTCTCAGTGCGGGGTGCCCATCACTGACCTCACCTCGCACTAGCTTCCATCGTCGTCGTTAGCAGCACTCATCCACGATCCAGCTGCTACCTTGCATTTTGCATTGCCAGATCTACGACCCCACCAGTAGTATTAGTAGTAGTAGTACTACTACTACTACTAATATACTACACCCATCTTCTTATTAGCTAGCAATTCAACCAGCTCTCTTAATTGTGTTTGTGTGTATATATAACCATGCATGCAGAGTGTGGCTAGCAGTATAGAGGATCTGATAAGCAACAAGTGTACTCATCAGAAGGGCATCCAATCCAGCATTCCAGCTAGCACCCAGCTACTAGCTACCAGAATCTATATATCGTACACAAGTAGTGGAGAGAGGCATCTATCTGCAGTCCCTTTCTTCTTCCTCTCGATTGATAAGCGCATCGATCGTCGAAGCTTGTTTTTTTTTTTGGTGGCCTTTGTCTCTGTCTGCCGGCCAGCCACCACCAATTGCAGTTGCAGGCCAGCTACCTATTAAGTCCAGCCAAGCAGCCCTGCAGGTTGTCGATCGAAGGACACCATCAACGCCTGGGCGCCGCCAGAGAAAGAATTGAAGGCCGACCGATGGACGATCATCATCAGTCGATGGCGACACCGGCAGCAGCAAGCAAGAGCAAGAAGCTGCTGCAGGGTGGTGGTGAGCGTAGTACTAGGGGTAGCGGCGGCGGCGGCAACAGTAATAAGCAGCAGGTGCCGCCGGCGGCGGCGATGAGGAAGGGCCCGTGGACGGAGGAGGAAGACGCCCAGCTGGTATGGTTCGTCCGCTTGTTTGGTGAACGCCGGTGGGATTTCTTAGCAAAGGTCTCAGGTTTGCGCGGTGGCGGGTGAATCCCCAAGCATGCATGCATATACATATATATACATACATATGTGTATATATAGATATAGATCGATGCATGCTTGGGTGTCGATGGATTGGCGATGGGAGTTATAATTAACCAGTTTCTTTTCCTGTTTTTCTCTCCTTTCTTCTTCTTCTTCTCTGTGCATGCGCATGTGTACGTCGTTGGCGTACTGATGCAGGTCTGAGGCGCACCGGCAAGAGCTGCCGTCTCCGGTGGGTCAACTACCTCCACCCGGGGCTCCGGCGCTGCCGCATCACCGCCGACGAGGAGCGCCTCATCCTCCAGCTCCACGAGCAGTGGGGCAGCCGCTGGTCGCGCATCGCCAGGAGCCTCCCCGGCCGCACTGACAACGAGATCAAGAACTTCTGGAGGACGCGCGCCAGGAAGCAGAAGGCGGCGGCGGCGGCGGCAGCGCAGCACAAGACGGCGTCGGCATCGGCGTTCTCGGGGTCGTCGTCGTCGTCAGTGACTGCCGCCACCACGTCCAGCTGCTCTGGTGGCTCTCCGAGTCCGAGCAGCGGCGGCTGTGGCGGCACGGCCACCACGTCGTCGTCCGCCGTGACCGAGTCAGCGCTGCGGCAAAGCAGCGGCGGCGGCGGCGACGAGGATGCCGAGCTCGACGAGGCGTCCACCACCACCACCACCACAGCAAGCCAGCATCAACACCACCAGCAGCAGCAGGAGTGCTACGCCTTGGACCACTTCTGGAACGACATCGCGGCGGCGGAGGCGGCGAGCTACATGTTGATCGACGGCGGCTGGGCAGGAGCCGGTCCCGGTCACCCCGCCGTCGCCGCCGCGGCGGCGGGCGCGGAGCCGCCTTCGTCGCCGGCGTGGGAGTACTGCTCGGATTACTCGCTCTGGAGGATCGACGACGACGACTACTACAAGAAGATGCTCGACTCCTAGTGATTATTATCCACCGACGATCATCATGCACGCATGCATATCGATCATCAGCTTAATTATTTGTTTTTCTGCTGATTAATTAGTCTAGCAACTATGAATTCAAAGGTTTGTTCGCCTTTCGTTGCATCTGTGTTCGTGTGTTATATATGAAATACTGTAACTAATGTCTATATATACGTCCCATATATATGTATGATACACTGTCGATCATATATACATGTACATGTAGATCATCGTCGTCTCGTGATTAGTGAAGAATCTGATGATGAGACGAGACAACAATTGTAGGGTCCTCCTCCTTCTATATTTGTATCTGTTATATTATATATTGATGTCATAAGATTTATATGTAAGTGTTGATGAGATCGATTGTATATGAGATCGACAAGCACATTATATTATTCTTCAGTAGTTTTTGAGCAACTAACTATGTTTACCCTGGATCTCTTGATGCTTGTGTGTAACCTCTCTCTACTTATTTCAGAGCTAGCTAGCCTGCATATATAGCCTACAAAATAGATGGTGATCTGCAATTGTATTTTACCTCCTGTGTGCAGTACACCTTACGTTTTTAGGTGCAAGTGTGTCAGGGTGACTCAGACAATCTATGAGTTACTGAGACAGTGTAATTATGTAAATATAATGGTGGCAGGATTATGATATGTAATTATGTAAATGGTGGAATGAAAACACTGCACATGTATGCTTAAATACTGACTTACTGAGTTACTGACATAATAATTTCACCACCAAATATTTAATTAAACATGAAGCTGCTAATTAAGGATCATCCTTGATATTATAATTAGATAAAATTAATAATTCCTAGGTGACTCAAACATCCAAGATTATGTGATTGATTATAATAACCTAACTTATACATTGTTGTAATCCTATATAATCCATTTAAAACTTAATGCTAAGTCCTAACAGGAGACTATAGGTGAGTAGCTAGGAAGCTGAGAAATATCTAGTATCTAATCTAGGATAAAAAGAACAGATTATTACAATCCTTCTCAGAATTCAGATTCTAATAATCCAAAGATGATGCAAACATGGTCACATATAAGGACTTGTCTTCGAGGAGCTTATCACCTGATACCTGGGATACTAAACAACATGTGGAGGACCGGTTCTTGTCCATAGTGGAGGGAGGTAACAAAATGGCTCACACGTCGTCGGTTCTGACTTTTTGGTGCCTCTGAAAACAGAGGAAATGTGGTAGTGTTCAGCAGGTTATCGGGGATGGAGGCAAAGGTACTCATGTCGATTAAGGATTAAGCCTCGCTTTGGGTGGCTGCAGAAGCTAAGGCTCTCAGGCCGTTGTTTAATTGGTGGGCAAACTTTAGAGAGTAATTAGCTAGTAATTCTAAAACAGGGCAGCAGTCTGCTGCCACTGGTTGCGCATCTCGCGCACGTTGTTATTCCAAATTCTCGTTTATTAATATAAATGTCGGAATATTTCGGATCTTTAAAAAAAATGACTTGTTTGGTTACAACTCAGGTTGCCTGGTGTTGTCTGAGGCATCCGATTTTCTTGTGCCTCGGTTGCAAATGAACGCGCGTGACTTCTAGGTGATCATCCGATTTCTCGTGCCTAGTGTTGTATACAACTCAGTTAACCAAGTTCCTATAGCATATCAAATAGGCTAAGGGCCTGTTTGGTTGTTGCCCTGGCCAGCGCCATCGAGCCCCAGGCGTCCACAATAATGCTTGGGACTACGAGGCCAGAAGGTGCCTAGTAGGCACGATCCAAATTGATCATAAGTGGGTCTCTAAGCTTGGGTCTGAAAATAATGCAAAATCTGTGTGTTGCACCTAGGAAACTTCTATACTCAAAAGTTAGCTCTCATTTTCATAAAAAAAACAAAGATCCTATGCCGAGCACTGCAAACATAGGGAGAGTGCAATGTACATGCATGGGATGGGAATCTATATCTAATTTGATGCCAAGGGACGGAATGGAATATGATGGAAGGAACAAGGCCCGTGCATTGCAGCATCGTCAAAATAAACCATCCATTTCTTCCATTCCAAAAGCTATGGCCAAATTGTCCATTGGAGAGAGAGAGAGAGAGAGAGAGAGAGAGATCCTAATCGGGCAACAAATGCCATCGTACGTACGTGCAGATCGGTCCCGATCCTACCTTTTTTCCGTGCATCGATCGCATACACCTGCACCTTTCCATATCCCAAATAGTACTTGCCATTTGACAAAACAAGCCAACAACGATTGTTAGCGGATCATCTGGTATATTATATATATGAATGAATATATATGATCATGATGATGATAGTCCTTCGGTCCTAGAGTATGGTGTATCATGTCTTCTAAAATTTGTACTAAACTATAGGCGAAATAGTCATTTTCGTCCTTAAACTATTGTCTAAGGCTCAATTTGGTCTCTGAACTTTCAAATCGTCCGTTTTAGTCCTTAAACAATGGATTTGCATTCCAATCTCATCCACCCCGTTTCATGGCACGTCATGTGGCCAACTATAGAGGCGAAATGTCACTCATACCCCTCGTTCCCACCTTTATAGGCCAGGCTGAATGCATTTCCCTCTCTCACGTAGGGTATATTGATATTACTATATTTCTCCTCATTACACTTTATTTATTTTATTTTGATGATACTAATCTGGTCTGTATTGTATAATAAATAACTTGAATGTTTTCCTAAATTGGATTTGCCGTTATTCAATGCATACCAGGTTAGTGTCGTTAAAATATAATAAATAAAGTGAAATATTTAAAGTAGTGACGTTTCTTTTAACAGCGTTGTTAAAGTGATTTTTTTGTCTAATAAAAATATGGGAGGAAAATGGTGTCAGCCTAGACGACGGGTAAAGGAGGAGGGAGCGAGGGGTATAATCGATATTTCGCATCTACTGATGGCCTTGTGGTGAGCCATAAAGCGGGGTGGACAAGATTGAGCTGCAAATCCGTTATTTAAGGACTAAAGTGGACAATTTAAAAGTTCAGGGACCAAGTTGAGCTTCAGGCAATAGTTTAGGGATGAAAATGACTATTTTGCCTAAAATATATATGTGGTCCTATACTCATCATATCTACCTAAGTTTGTTGAGAAGAATACCATAATTTAAGAAAAAACTCCTTAAGGTTTAACCCATAAATAAATGCATCATTTGAGTATTCTCTTAGGGGGAGTGTTTGGTATAGCTCACAATAATTTCACAAACTGTTGTGAGCTGTTTTTCTTGTCAAACATCTTTTCTAAAACAGCTTCATGGGCGACTCCGCCGCCACCACTGCTTGGCCCCGTTACCCTCGCTTCTGGCCTCCTTGCCGGTGGTGAGGAGGAGCGGGGTCTATTGTTTTTAGCAGATCTACTGTTTTATTAGGTTTTTTTCTCTGTTTTGTTTTTCCTTTCCACCGGAATAATTGGAGTTGGCTGGTTGTTTTGATGTTTTCGATCTGGTTTCCTGCTTCGTACCGGATCGTTGGTGGATGTGTCATTGTCTTCCGTGATGGCATGCTCCTAAGATCGAGGTATGTTGGCATAGTCCTTTTCAAGAAGGGATTGGATCTATTTTTTCCCCTTCTGCGAGATCGTTTTCCCGGTCACCGGTGATGCCACCGGCGACAGTGGATCTGACCTTCCAGTTGCTGGTGGTGATGATGGCAACATTGGATTTCATAGTCGGTTCAGCCTTCAGAAGACATGGCCAATGTGCTCTCGGCGCCCTTTACTCCCTATAGTGGTTGAACATACTGCGCCTGTTCTCCATATTTGTGGAATCTTCTCTGTTGATTGGGACTGTGTTTCTCGAGTTTAGATCTGTTATACTTTCATGATCGCGATGGAGCTTTCCTGAAAAGATGTACACAGCTGGATATGAAAAAGATGAAGCATAGGGACCTAGTGGTGCGCTTCAATGTAACTTTATTTTATATTGAGGTCTCAGTTGCAAAAGAGGTTTTAATTTAATGAAATCCAGTCCCTTTCTAAAAAAAAAGCTTTTTTCTTCTCCTATCGGACAAGAACGAGCTGTATGAAGATGGAAAAAGTAGCTTCTCCTTGCTCTCTACCTTATTTCTCTCTCCCCACCATGCATGAAGTTGTTGGTGAAGGTATTTTGCCAAACAACATTCTCAAAACGGTCTAACTTCACCCAAAAAGTTGCTTATAAAGCTATTTTCTAAAAAAATAACTTCACTTGTGAAGCTGAGATGTACCAAACAAGGACTTAATTTGTCTTAAAATTTCTAAAATTCACTTTATTATACTAGTAGGGTGGAGATATTAGTAAACTAAATCAAACCACACATTAATTATACCACATGAGTTTTCTATGCTTCAGGGGCTCACATGTCAACCACAAGTGTAGGTAGCCTTACAAAGTTGCAAGCTGGAGCGCTATATATAGAGAAAGTAGAATGAAAAATAGAGGCAGAGAAAAGCTATAGTGATAGGAGGAATGGAATGCCCACATGTAAATATCTTACCATGTACTTTTGTCGTCCTAGCTCCTAATTCTAATTACCTAATATTATCC
The DNA here is from genome assembly GCA_038502445.1 of Eremochloa ophiuroides. Lineage (NCBI taxonomy): Eukaryota > Viridiplantae > Streptophyta > Magnoliopsida > Poales > Poaceae > Eremochloa > Eremochloa ophiuroides. The sequence continues at coordinate 653,723 of JAHLJS010000008.1, read as the reverse complement.
TTGTGCTTTCTTTTACATCCACTAGTTGTTCATCATAACTTTTTTTAGATAAAAACAAGACCATTTTTAAAATGTTGAGTCGCTCATGGTGAAGTAACTAGCCAATATTTAATAGGCAGCGGTATTGCTTCATCCTTGATAGATGACCATAAAAATTGGTTGTTGTCGTCGTCATCGTCCTCATCCTTTTTAATACATATATAGAAGCAATTTTTATGATTGTATTAGCATATAGATTTGTGATTGTACCATGGACATCAACGTACCACCCTTCTTCCGCATAGAAATTATACCCCTACGTGTCTCTAAATTAGCCATGGAAAATCCTAGTTAATTCCATTCTAAGCTATTAGGAAGCTCGTGTTGCCAACAGTGATGCTCTACTATGAGCCAGGAATTTGATATGACACGGATGGAATAGAATTGGTCATGCTATGCCCAATCATTATAACCCACCTATGCCCCAAAGCTCTCCCATGGCCCATGCTAAAAAAAGTAGGCTAGTGAGAATTAGACATGCTTAAGCAGGCTATTAGGCTTGAAACAAATTGGGACTAGCCCAAGCCCAACCCAAAATCATACTTTTCCCATTTTCCTATATTTGCTATCTTGAGTCGTCCTTATCTTGCTTCTCTGTGTTGCCTTTGCTATGTACTTCCTTTGCCACTACTTTCATTACGGCCTTTGGTATCAGGACATACTTTTTCCTGCATCATGCCCTTGGATGAGAGAAGCTGTGTATGTTCTTGATCATGCCAAAGAATTCTCTCCAATATACAGTTTGTAACACCCAAGGCCCTTTTGTTTTGTTTCAGAATGCCTCTTCTGACTAGTATCTCTTGAAAAGGAATTGGTCACCATGAATGGTGAGAATGGTTTTGAGAAGAAATTGAACTGAGTACCTCTGTAACCATCAAATGGAGAGGGAAAAAAGTAAAAGGGTGTTTAAAATTAAAGGGCAGAAAGTCATCATATATCTTGGACTGACGCCAGCATATGCATGATTTGCAGGTCTATGTTTGGGTTGATCACTCAATAATTAGGTAGAGAACAAATCCCCTCTCTTTCTTTTCATCCAAAAAGATGCAAGGATATGCTTACCAATTGCAACATGGTGATTAATAACCATAGCTTGTTTCAGTTGTTGCCATCACTCATCCGTGAATATGCTTAGTGATAAGCTAGCCATCAGGATTCAGTAGTCGTCTAGAAGGTTTGAAGAATCACATCGATGTTGTTTAATGATAAGCCAAGAATGGCTAGCAAGGTTGGACGGATCTGATGATGATGATGAGGGGACTCATCAGTAGTTAAGCGATTAAGATTGTCTACCGTCTGATCCTTTCCTTTTCACTTCCTATCAGATATTGACATGCAGGGAGTAGCTCGTTACCTGCATAATTATCAATTCTTATATCATTGTCTTTTTTTAGTTTTCATGATAATTAATTAAGGATATGACTCTCAAAGCAATGGTAATTTATTAGCATTGTGGAGACAAAGTCACGAATATATCCTGAATCGACACTGACTGGAGTGTCATGTCTTGAATTATTCCGTATTGTTCCGTCTAGGTGTTTCTTGTCCTCTAATGGAAAGGTGTTCTCAATCTCAGAGGCTGATGTTCGAGTGGAGTAAAAACTATGTACAGTCTTTAAGCTTGGAATGTTAACATCTCTTCATCGATTTGTCTAGTACTAAACCTTAAAAAAAGTACAGTTAGATTTATCTTAGAAAATAGTTGCAAATTAAATAGTATTCCCTCTGCTTTTCTTTACAAGACGAATTATGTTTTGTTTTGACAAGATTTTGACTGACAATTACTCTGCGAATATTTGATTCACTTGATACAAAACTATAATATCACTAGTACAGGATCGGGTTGTACTCCCGGTTGGGAAGGGGCTTTGCTCCTGGTTTCCCAGCCGGGAGTACGTTTCCGGGAGTAAAGGCCCTCCCCTTTACTCCCGGTTCAGGAACCAAAAATAAAGGGGGGTCTTTACTCCCGGTTCTTATCACGGACCGTGACTAAAAGTCCCTCCAGCCTAGTCGCGCTGTCAGAAACTTTTAGTCCCAGTTTGTAATACGAACCGGGAGTAAATGTATTTTTTTCATTTTTTGGCTCATTTCAGCTTTTTAATTCATATTTGGGGTTGAGGGTTTAATATAGGTATTTAAATACGCATTCTACACTAATGTTATATGCATACATGTATCAAATGAAAGCATGCATATGTAAATAATTAACCCAACTATATAGTTAGGAAACTATATATATCACATGTATGATTGAATATACACATAATGTACACAAAATATACACACGTTTGTTTGTCCGTGTCCTTAACCTAGAATTACAAACCGAGACAATTATTTTCCGTCGAAGTAGTGCTCTCCATTGGGATTTAAGACTTGATCATTAATAAAACCTGCTATTGTCTCTTAGATAGCTTTGACGTTATGCTGATTTAGGGTCTTCTGCCTCAACCAATCAGTCTTCAATTTGAGTTAAATTGAGAAAAAAAACATATATTAGTATGCACATCATATATATATATATATATATATATATATATATATATATATATATATATATAATCATGTATACCACTAAATATATTTTGCAACTTACTTTGATCCTCTCAACGGGAGTTCTGTTAGAGTGCACCTTGAAGAACTCGCACACATAGTATCCACGTAGGTTGTTCCCCAGCTCCTACTGCAGACACCACTATATATACGAGAAAAGAATTCTCTCGTCATCTAGTGATTTGAACTATGACAAATGAAGATGTTAGACACTACATATAGCAAAGTGCTACTTACTACGAGTGTGACTATTTGCAGTGACGCTTTGCACTCAGGACGATGTTTTAAAATGAATTCTGCCCAAACACTGTCCAATATATCCAATTAAAGAGAGAGCATGTATGTATAAACATATAGTGGAGTTTAGGAAGATCGAGTGAAATTAGATTACCGTTGGATCATATCAATCATTAGTTGGTATCGTCCCAACTCCTTTTTCATAGAGTCAAAGATCAATAACTGACTGGTGAATAGCTTGATGACCATTAAAATCCAGTGATTGTTGCATAGGAAGAATATAATAATTATAACTCGATAAACTACGGGTCGGGCCACGTATAAAAAAATGATATTATAATTAATAACACTCACTCGCAGCCGTACGGGAAGAAAATCGTTGTCTTCTTGTTTTGTTTCTCTATCATCGTCTTGAGATTCGCCTCAGCTTCAACTTCCCAATTAGGAGTAACTGGGTCTTTGAATACGATATAAGGACCAATGAATCCAATGGTATCATCCCTTCTTTTTTTTATGACCCCCATCTCATATCTGCAAATATATACGAAGAACATATATTTAGTGTGAGCTAGGATATATAATTATATAGACAATATAATAACAGGCGCGGTGCTAAAATGACTTACAGACAATAGCAGCTCAAGAGTGATTTATCGAGCGAGTCCTGGTGGCATATCTGGTGTAATTCACTGAATTCAATGAACATGATATCATCACCACGGAAGAAGTGCTCTTGCGAATTTTGACCAATATGTAATTCTCTTTCCTGGCACACGCATCTAGCTACCACTTGTTCAACAAGTACATTTGTGTGTCTAGTTCTGCGTATTTCTCAGAGTTGTAGAGTGGCTTGCCATGTTCATATTTTCTCCAGGTATCAACAACTTGTGCACTCTCGATGTGTCCACTTTGGAAGAGTTGCTGAAAATTGAGACCGGTAGATAGCATGAAATCACCAAGGTCATCCAAATTGATATTTGAAGGCACGGTCTCCATGTACGATTCGTTTGAACCATATGGATCACTTACAACTAGGGGTTCAATCTGCTTCGATTGTTCCCCAAGTTGTGGAACATCTTTCCCTGTTGTTTTTTTCTTCGACTTCTTAATAGTTTTCATGAGGATTCGGTCATAGTCTGATGGCGGCGAGGGCGTACGACCTTCACGCAACATTCTAGCTTTTTCGTCCACCTTTTGCCTTAGTGCATTTGGATGGATGTAAAAGCGGCTTGGGCAGGTTTGCCTTCAATGCTAATCTTTGTTGTTTCATTTTCTCAAAGTAATCAACAACCACTTTTCTTGCCTCCGCACTTTTTTGCTCTTCAGTTATGGCAGAAGGCAATTTTTGAGGGATAGTTTTTGCCTTCTTCTTCTTCGGCGGGGACGAGGACTTCGTTCGTACCCTCTTAGTGGATATTTTTTTGAACATTGGAGGGGGCGGAGCCGGTTGTGGCGGAGGGGGCGGAGGAGTCGGAGACCTCCTTGGGGGTGGCGGAGGTGCCTGAGGCGTCGGAGACCTCGGTGGGGGTGCCTGAGGCGTCGGAGACCTCGCTGGGGGTGGCGGAGGTGCCTGAGTCGTCGGAGACCTTGGCGGAGGAGGCTGAGGCGTTGGAGACCTCCTTGGAGCACTGTGATGGTCTGGTGAACGAACAATTGGACTTAGCTGCCCCTACAACCTGGGTGATCAGTATAGCAAATAAACGAATGTGAGAATCTGACAAGATTAATTATTACTTAATTATTTCTCATGTACGTATCTCCGGGGAGGGAGCAGAGAAGGCGACGCCCCAGGAATGACGATGTAGCGCTTGCGCCATTGAATGAATGCATGCTCTACCTCTCCAAAAGTCTTCTCCCCATCACCTCCGGGAATGTCAAGAGGCACATCGCTGAATCCAGAGAGTACCCTATCCACCGACACCTTAGCATATCCAGGTTGGATTGGTTGCCCATGGATTACCTGCTCAGTGGCGACAGGGGAAACAACAGCTGTAGCCACTAAGACTGTGGCATTGTCCTTTGGAATGTGCAACTCACATGCTGTCATATGTTGTGTGACATCATCCACGGGAAAGCGAAGCCCTGCATCTCCTTGAGCCGGCATGTCCGTGGAAGCACAACTGGTTTTCATCTGATCAGGTTGGCTAATGTTGACCCCAGGTCCCATCGCTGATGTAGGCTGTCCTTGGGTGCTCAATTGTCGTTTGATCTCCTACATTTCTTCTTGCATTTTCTTTTCCTGTTCTTGCGACTGTAACACAAACTCCTCCAAGACGGCGGAGCCTCTCATTCTCCTCGTCCTTCTTTCTCTGGCGGCTTCTGTACGTTCCACTATCCTCAGGAAAACCATGCGACCATGGGATAGCACTTTTGCCTCTTGTTCGCCCACCGTGCTCAGCACTTTCTAGGGCATACGTTAATTCATCTTTATCTCTGTCGGGCTTGAACGCACCGCTAGCGGAAGCATCTACCGCAAAAAGTAACATTTCTGCTGCCCTTTGGATTTGTTCGCCATACACTACCTGCCCAGTCTCCAGGTCCAGCCTACCACCATACGCGAAAAACCAATTCTTGGCACGGTCGGGCCAATGGAGTGAAGCCGGCACGAGCCCCTCGGCAACTACATCTGCTTCCATCTTCTCCCACTTGGGGACGGCACTGTTGTAGCCACCGGATCCCATGCGATGGTGGTATGTCTTCTGCCGGGCATTCTGTTGGTTCCTCCGCACCCGTTGTTCACCTTCTTCTGAGGTCTTGAACTGTACGAACTCATCCCAATATGGCCTCAACTTTGAAACTGGGTCCGGAGCGTTAAAATCCGGCGTCAAGTTCTTCTTCACATAATCATTATATAACTTTTTCTTCCTAGTCTGGAATTATGTTGCCATCTTCTTCATAGCCCAACTCCTCACTAGCTCTTTTAAAGCATCATCGGCTCCTTCAAGTGTGAAATGTGCCATGATATCATTCCAAATCAAATTCTTGTCAAGATCGGAGACATAACTGATATGAGGAGCGTCTTTCTTCTGTTTCCACTCTCGAGCACTGATGGGGAGCCTGTCCCTTAAAAGGTACCCACAATGATAAACAAACTTTTTGGCGTTTGGTCCAAGTGGTTCTCCTGTCTCTCTGTTGAAATCAGAGATTACGAAGTGGCCCTCCAACGGCTTTGCCGGGCCTCGTACATTTCGACTCTTTGTCGTCGTTGTCGATACAGAGGACTATGGATTTAGAAAAAAATAGTTCAATAAGTATATTGCTCATCACTGATAATTTCATATATTTCACATACTTATATACATGTATACACATATATATTTTATTTATTTATACCTCGCCGACAATCTCTTGCTCATCGTGAAGGTTCAAGTATTGTGTCGTGTCATCTACCGTCTGCTGGTTATCAACTTCGTCGTATTGACCTCCAGTGATCATATTCATCATGACATCCTCCATGTTTTGATTAGGATCGGCCATCGGGACTATATATGAAATTGAGATATATACGAAATTAAAATTGAGATACATATATATACGAAATATTGATATACATATAAATCCTAACCCTAAACCCATATATATAAGAAATTACAAGAAAACCCGGCTAAAACCCTAACCGGAAACACTTATACATGAAATTGATATATATATATATATATATAAATTATTTTCTACTCCTAGGGAGTAGTTACTTCTATATTTATATCTTCAGATTTAGGGCATATATGATCGAATGAAGTGTATTTGCATGAAGTATATGATCATACTAGACCATCTATGGTAGTATATCTGTCAAGCATGCATGCATACATCGAGTATGTGGTCATACTTAATTTATATACTATAGTAAGTATTTTCGTAATATATTAAAAAGTATAAGTTTCCTTAAAAAAATTTCGCATAGCAAGATTTGGAGCACCATAATATAAGTATGTAAACATACTCAAAGTGTTTTTTTAAAGATGGGAGTAACTGCTCCCGGGAGTATAGAACACATACGCAATGTGTTTTTTTAAAGATGGGAGTAACTACTCCTGAGAGTATAGAAAATGCACCATATATATATATATATATATATATATATATATATATATATATATATATATATATATATATATATATATATATATATATATATATATTACATGAAAAGAAAAATTGAGATACACAAACCCTAACCCTAAGTCAATTTCACAATATTTCATATACATATATCAATTTCAAACTTAACATATACATATATCAATTTCACAATATTTCATATATATGTTTCAATTACACACACACACACACACACACACACACACACACACACACACACATATATATATATATATATATATCACAATTTTACATTTTAATTTTTTTCTCTCTTGGCCGGCGGCGTGCCTCACCTCGGCGTGCGGGGTCGAGGGCAGGGCCGGGGCCGGGACCGCGTCGAGGTCAGCGGCGCGGGGCCGGTGGTGCGCTGCACGGGCGCAAGCGGCGGCGGCAGGGGTGAGAGCGGCGGCGGCGGGTGGCCGTACGTGGGCGCAGCCGCGCGCGAGGTCGAGTAGTCCGGGGCCGGGGGCGTCGATTGAGGCCGGCGGCGCGCGGGGTCGAGTCCGGCGGTGGAGCGGAGCCGGGACCGTCGATTGAGGCCGGCGGCGATCGGCCGGGCGAGCAGAGCGGCGCGGCGCGGTGGCGCGGCGTGCGGGGCCATGCAAGGGCAGCTCGGCGTGGCGCGAATCACGGCGGTGGCGGAGGTGCACGGCTGTGGCGGTGTAGCACCGCGGTGGTGGAGGCGCACGGCGGTGGAAGGGGGCAGAAGCGCGGATCGGCGGCGACAACGATCTCCCTGCTCTGCTGCTAAGTCTGAAAACTGTCGGTGGCGTGGAGGAGGAGGAGGAGGGACACTGTGCATTTTATAGGCGGGGCACCTTTACTCCCGGTTGGTAACAAGAATCGGGAGTAAAGGTCAATACCAGCCGGGAGTAAAGGTCCCTTCTTGCTCGACTAGACTACCGTTTTGGGACCTTGTAAAGGTGAATTTTATCCAGTTCCCGCCAGTTGCCAATTTAACCTTCACTATTTGTTTAATTTGTTATAAATAGGATTTAATGTAATAATTGCATAATAAATTAATTACTTAGATTATTTTTTCATAAAGTTAATCTTTATTTTTCTTTTCCTTTACGATAACTATGATAAATCTTCAATGTAAAAGTATTTTATTTTTTCTTGTATATACCCATTTTTATTAGAAAATTATCACTATTTCATTAATGCAAAAAATATATTTTTAATTTAAATATTTTGAAACTATTGGATTTCGATAAGATATTTGTTTTCGCATCATTTCAACGTTTGAAATTTGTTTTTGAGTGCTTATTGTCCAAAATAGTCGTCAGATATCATGAAACATATAAAATTAAATTTCGAAATATATAGAAAATTTTACATTCATAGTTTTTACATAATATATATTACACATTTTTACACATCACTACATTAAGCCACAACAGCAGTGAAGACCTTCTTGTGGTATGTTCCTTGATCATGATCGCGCCGTAATCATGAATTGTCTTCATTATTTAGCGCGATACTTGGGTCCTTATTCACTATGAACGGCGGAATTCGGTCATCCTTTTCATAATCCTCTGATAGGTCTGACTGATCCTCGATTCCCACAATGTTTCTTTTTCCTGAAAGAACAATGTGACGCTTTGGCTCGTTAATTGAGTTGTCGTTTCTCCCTCTCTTTGGTTTCGTAGACATACCCTTGACATAGAACACCTGAGTGACATCCTTAGCAAGGACAAATGGTTCGTCCTTGTACCCAATATTGTTGAGATCCACAGACGTCATTCTATACTCATTGTCGACTGTTACCCCGCCGCTGGTCCCTTTCACCCATTGACACCGAAACAAAGGTACCTTAAAATTAGGTCCATAGTCCAGTTCACATATGTCCTCTATACGGCCATAATATATTTGCTTATTCCCGTTTGGATCTGTGACATCTACGCGGACACCACTGTTTTGGTTGGTGCTCCTTTTATCTTAGGCCACCATATAAAATGTATTTCCATTTATCTCATACCCTTTATAAGTGAGAATATGCCACGATGGTTCCCTAGCCAACAAATATAGTTGCTCATCAAGACTCTTACCACCTTGACATTTTTCCGCAGCCAACCGCTGAAAGTTTTCATGTGGTGACGTGTAATCCAAGCTTCAGTTTTCCCTGCAAACTCGTTTCTGAGGAGTTTCATATGCGTCTAGATATACGGAGCCACCAATGAAGAGTTTTACAGAACCGTGTAGTGTGCTTTATTGAAACGATCATCCTCCATACCGATATATGTTTTCTTCCCTAGTGTTCCCTTACCACTTAGTCTGCCCTCATATCGCGATTCAGGCACACCAATCGGGTCAAGGTCGGGAATGGAGTCAACACAGAACTCAATGACCTCCTCTGTTCCGTATCCATTTACTATGCTTCCTTCTAGTCGAGCACGATTGTGTACATATTTCTTCAGGACTCCCATGAACCTTTCAAAAGGGAACATGTTGTGTAGGAACACAGGACCGAGAATACTAATCTCCTTGACCAGATGAACTAGGAGGTGAGTCATGATATTAAAGAAGGATGGGGGGAACACTAACTCAAAGCTGACAAGGCACTGAACCACATCATTCTGTAGCTTTGCTAGATCCAGTGGATTGATTGCCTTCTGAGAAATTGCATTGAGGAATGCACATAGCTTCACGGTGGCTAAACGTACATTTGGAGGTAGAATTCCTCTCAAAGCAACTGGAAGCAATTACATCATAAGCACATGGCAGTCATGGGACTTCAAGTTTAGAAATTCTTCTCTGCCACGTTGATTATACCCTTTACATTCGAGGAGAATCCAGATGGGACCTTGATGCTATCTAGACATTCGAACATGCTTTCCTTCTCTTCTTTGCTAAGAGTGTAGCTAGCGGGTCTTAAGTAACGGCGTCTATCTTTTGTCTTCTCTGGATGAAGGTTATCTCGTTCTTTCAAATACTGCAGGTCTTGTCGTGCTTCAATTGTGTCTTTCGACTTCCCGTACACACCCATGAAGCCGAGTAGGTTTACAAAAAGATTCTTCGTGAGGTGCATGACGTCGATCGAACTGCGGACCTCAAGGAGTTGCCAATATGGAAGCTCCCAAAATATAGACTTCTTCTTCCACATGGGTGCGCGCCCGGAAGCATCCTTCGGAAAAGGTTCGCTGCCAGGTCCCTTTTCAAAGACTACTTTCACATCCTTGACCATATTGAGTACATCCTCTCCAGTTCGGTTGCGAGACTTTGTCCGAGTGTCTGCCTTACCTTTAAAATGCTTGCCTTTCTTTCTTAGTGGGTGTGTCACAGGAAGAAACTGGCGATGGCCAAGGTATACGATCTTTCGGTATTTTTTCAAATATATGCTGTCGATGTCCTCAAAACAGTGTGTGTAAGCATTATATCCCTTGTTTGTCTATGCTGAAAGATTACTTAGAGCAGGCCAATCATTAATTGTTACGAACAACAATGCTCACAGGTCAAAGTGTTTCTGCTTGTGCTCGTCCCACACACGTACACCAGTTCACTCCACAGGATTAGAAGTTCGCCAACTAGAGGCCTCAGATATGCATCGATGTCATTGCTGGGTTGCTTTGGACCTTGGATGAGCAGGCATCATCATGAACTTTCGCTTCATGCACAACCATAGAGGAAGATTGTAGACACATAGCATAACAGGCCAAGTGCTATGACTGCTGCTCTGCTCCCCAAAAGGGTTCATGCCATCTATACTTAAAGCAAACCTTAAGTTTCTTGCGTCAGCTGCGAAATCAGGGAATTCTCTGTCAATTGCTCTCCACTGAGACCCATCCGCAGGGTGTCTTAACATATTGTCTACCTTACGGTCTTCTTTGTGCCATCACAGTAACTTTGCATGGTCTCTGTTTCTGAACAAACGTTTCAAGCGTGGTATTATAGGAGCATACCACATAACCTTCGCAGGGATTTTCTTCCTGGGACGTTCTCCGTCCCCCTCGGCATCACCAGCGTCATCTCTTCGGATCTTATAGCGTGATGCATGACATACGGGGCATCCTTCTAGATTCTCATAGTCCTTGCCACGGTATAGGATGCAGTCATTGGGACATGCATGTATCTTCTGCATTTCTAACCCCAAAGGACATATAGCCTGCTTTGCTTCATATGTAGTGGAGGGTAATTCGTTATCCTTCGGAAGTATCCTCTTTTGGATCTGCGGTAACTGTCAAAATCCCTTATCGGATAAACCATTCTTTGCCTTCCATTGTAACAACTCTAGTATGGTACCCAACTTTTTCTGGCCTGCATCGCAGGTTGGGTAAAGTAATTTCTTGTGATCCTCTAGCATGCGATCGAATTTGATCTTCTCTTTTTCACTTTCGCATTCTCGCTGTGCATCACATATGGCCTGACCAAGATCATCAGCGGGCTCATCTTCTTTAGGTACGTCTTCTTAGGCTTCTCACATTGCAATGTCATGTAAGGGATTGTATTGGGCAAATATATCGTCATCCCCTTCTTCTTCATCTTCGCACTCTTCCATTGCAACCCCGTTTTCTTCATGCTTGGTCCAACATATATAGTTTGGTATGAAACCCGACTTAAACAAGTGTGAATGGAGAGTCCTTGAGCAAGCATACTCCTTCAAATTCTTACATACAACACATGGACAACACATGAAACCATCACGCTTATTTTTCTCGGCCACACTTAAGAACATATGCACGCCCATAATGAATTCTCCGGAGCTGCAATCAGCGTTGTACATCTAGTGTCGGCTCATCTGCATTACAAGACATACCGTATGAAAACCTTAAAGATAATTATTTAATTGCACAACACCAGTCATCTTATTCAATTAAAATGCTAGCCTACAGGCACAAACTAATCACTTTATGTTAATCTCACTACAATATACACAATCCCAACTAGCACTAAACAGACTAAAACTAAAACGCACTTCAGCAGCATAAGGATCTGATGACCAATCCCAACTAGAATAGACAGATCATTCGTTTCCTCTGTCACGGCGGGCTGCTTGTGCTGGCTCACTGCGTCACCCGTCTAATTGTTTTGTACATGTTGAACATACTCTTCCTCCCAGTAACATCATTTACATCCGGTGCCGTCCCACTGAAATTATAACAACAATTAAGAACCCGAATCAAAACCATCAGGAGAATGTAAAAAAATTAACCATAGTACGTCAAATGAGATCCAATAACTCACATTGCGATCCGGGCACTTGTAGAAGATACGACCTTTGTTAGAAAACTCCTTCCTCACTCGGAACTCCATGACAATCTTCTGCTTACACTCACCGCACGCAATGAGAGGGAGGTGCGGCCTAAGTCGCTTGGAGACCCGATGAGAGTTCGAGGAGCCAGAAGGAGTCACCATCTACTCTCTATATCCATTTTTAAAATTGCAATAAATTTAACCTTAAAGGCCCACAAATTAAAAAGTAAACTACATAAATTGCTATGAATATTCACTAATAATATGATTATTAAGCTACATATATGAATACTAGTTCTAATAGCAATTTTAAACAAATAACTATAAGCTACATATATGAAAACAAATAAAAGGTGCATACTAGTTGGAACAAAGAACTACAAGCTTTCACCATCTAAACATACAAACTATCAAGTGAATACAAGTATAAATGCTCACAAATCAAGAAATCAACCAAAGGTGTGAAATTAGCTAGATAACCTCTAAAATCAAGTATAAATGACCATGAAATGAGATATACAAGTAATGAAGGTGTGAGAATGAAGTTAGTAACCTCTGAAACCAAAGAATCGATGTAGAAGTGGAAGAAATCGTGTGGTGGCCGAAGAACACAGAAGCAAGAGCAAGAACAGAGTGTGCTCGGGGTGGAGGTGGAAGAAGGGGAATTTGAGCTTATATATAGGTGGGGACTTTTACTCCCGGTTGGCAATATCAACCGGGAATAAATGCCTGTTTTTAGCCCCGGCTGATGGTCCCAACCGGGATTAGACCCTTACTCCCGGTTGGAGCCACTAACCGGGACTAAAGACGGTCAATCGGGAGTAAAGGTCCCCTACACACCTGCATGCCCGAACCACTAGCCGTTGGGCATGGACCTTTAGTCCCGGTTGGTGTCTGGAACCGGGACTAAAGCTGGCCCGAACATAGTTCACAGACTCTTGCAACCGCAGCAACTAAGTTCACAGACTCATAATTCAACTAAGTTCACAGACTCATAATTCAGAACAAAAGAGGTTCACAAATATCGCAGCGAGTTCACAGAATCATAGTTCAGTATAACAGAGGTTCACAAATATAAGTTCACAACAACAAGTTCAAATACACATCAAGTTCACAAATCCGACAAACGAGGACTGAAGGGAGGATCACATATGCATCAAGAACCGTCATCCTTGGATGAAGTATCCTTGAATTCAGTGGTTTCGCGCTTTCTTTGCCACATGTGCCTCATCATCCTTGGTTTCCGTATTCTTCGTACCTACATATTTAAATGCGATGTATTAGGTATAATTTACATGTATAATTTACCACCCAGTTGCATAAATAACAATTGTAGCTGAACTATAAATATAATGTACCATTCTCGTGAAAATGGTTGGGTTGAACCTTCGAGGTCATCCAGTGGGGCTGCTTCCTGTGATCCAACACCCGGGTCCAGAAGCAATGAACCATCTTCTAAAGAAGGTGGTGTCTCCTGAACTTTTGTGGTGTCTCCCGGTGCTTCCCTTGTGGTGTGTGCAGGCGAACCTTCTTCTGATGAACGATCACAGGGTCCCTCAATTAAGTAACCTATGCATCACGTAATTCAGGATTTTTGTATATATGTAAACCCATGTATGTAAATTCATGTATGAACTGTTTGTACCCGTGCCTGCTTGCCGATGACCTGTTCCTCCATGTCCAGAAGACCCCGCACCTCCATGTCCAGAAGTCCTCGTACCTCCGCGATCCATGTGTGGGTACAGTGTGTATCGGATTCGATACGAAGGTAGGGCTGTAGTAAGAGTGACAATTGTTAGAAAGGAACAATGTAACATACACGCAACATGGTTAATTCTGTTGTAAGTGCACCTACCAGTCATGGGACGACGGGTCTCCTGTTGATCACCCGGTCGTAGTGGGTCCACAATAATCCAAACTGGCCATATGTGCATCATGGCATCTCCGGAAGGTGACTGTTTGCGGACTTCCGATATGTGCAACCCTGGGTATAGTTGATCTTCGAGCATTTATGATCATGTAGATTGTGAGATCATTACTATTGTACTGGACATCGCGAACTTGATATATGTTCGCGAACATTCTAGGTACTACGACCTGGTTGTATAAAAAGATGCGGTGGCATTCCATAAATGACAAGTTTGAGTGGTTCGGCCAATTCTGACGGTGATGCTGGTTCTACTTGTACCATGGAGGTGGCAGGTAAGATGGGATCCAAGCCAACTGTAGTGGCACCATAGTCGGATGTCCATGGAAGGATGACATGCTCATGAACACCAACATCGATATGTGATACAGACATGATGGCATTCAAATCAGTTAGAGATGAGGATAGCACCAGGTAATTCCGAAGATAATGCGAGATATTTTTTAGCGGGACAAAGACCTGACACTGCTACACCAGTGCTTCTTGTATCGTGACGCGACTCACGAAATACGGGTATTCTTCAGGGATAGCTTGCACGGGGACTTTGATAAGTATTAAGCTGCCTAGCATATCATTAGTATGCAAGTTGACCTCATGTGCGTCAAAGATTGTCATATAGTTGCGATTGAAGTCCGTCATATCTTTGGGTTGCCGAGGTACGCCGATTGAGGCCCCAACGGCAGTTGTCATGCACAATCACAAACAAAACACAATATCAACCTATAAATTCATTTTAAAAATACTGCTGTTGTTATTTATTTTTTCTCAATTTCTAAACAAGGATATTTTCATAAACTACTAAATTCCTCTAATTCTCATAACCATTAAAAAAGCTATATATGAAAATACAAGCTGTCTTCATCTAATAAAAGGTGCATTCTACTTAAAAATTAATAAAAAGGGTATTCTAAAATAGACACAAATTTGAAGAGCATTCTAAAATACAACAACTATAACCTTTCTTCATCCAAAAATATAGATTTAAAGAGAATAAAAACTTAAATGGCCACAAATCAAGAAATGGACACAAAAGACAACATGTTACATTCTTGGCTATTTCTAGACAATGCAATGACATATAATATTGAGGTGTGAAAATGAAGTTAATTACCTTCAAAAATCGATGGAGTTCTACAACAAATGGGGGTGACGGCCGAAGAACAGAGTAAGAACACAATGGAGAGGAAGAACAACTACCTCTCGGGCTAGAGGAGGAAGAAGGAAGCTGCTGACTTTTATACGCAGGGAATTTTAGTCCTGGTTGGACTTACTTACCAGGATTAAAAGTAAGTTTTTCGTCCCGGCCCGTATCTACAGCCGGGAGTAAAACTTTTAGTCCCGATCGGTATCAAGCACCGGGACTAAAGACAAACCTTTAGTCCTGGTTCGTTACACTAACCGGGACTAAATGTCACCTGACATAACGTCAGTTCCCAGTGATTGTTGGGCAGGGACCTTTAGTTCCGGTTCGTGGCTGGAACCGGGACTAAACGTCTCTTTACTCCCGAACACAAAATTAGTCGGGACTAAAGCCCATTCCCGGCTTCGGATCAAAGGTCCGTTCTCTACTAGTATATTGAGTAGGTATCTTTTTATTATTAAGACTGTAATGGCATCACCTTTTCATTTCAGAAATTATAAGTGTTAGAGCAATTTTTGAGGAGTTGTCCCGACCAAATGGAATAGAATAAGTATCAAAGTTCTAAATAGCGGGCTATAGCCCCCGCTATAGCGCTATTTAGCCTTTTGGCAACTCCACCGCTAAGCTACGCCAGTTTTCACGCTAAACGCAATCTACCGCTAATAGCGGCTAATAGCCGTTGAAATAGCACTAAAATAAAGGTTGCTTAGCGCCGCTACGAGGCCAGACTCGGCAAGGGCTTTCAGCACCTCGGGGGGCTCTAAAACTAGGCTTATGGTTTCTTTTGTACTACACTACTGTTGTTGTTGTATGATTTACTCTTTTTTTTCTTGAACGCAAAATGATTTACTCTTTACTGTAAATAAATTTACAATCATCCCATGGAGCAAGTAAGTATGATATCTATTCTAGGTTGGTGCGGTAAGCTGACATGTTTATTATGTGTAAAATTACTTGATATTTGATATATTTTTTGCTTAGCCACTAATTGGTTTAGCCCGCTATAGCCTTTCTTAGCCTTTGCGAGAGGCAACCGCTAAGAGGCTTAGCTCGCTATTTAAAACTTTGATAATTATACAATTTTAATCGAGGAAGTATGACTTAACTAAGGGCATCTCGAGTGGTAAAGATCTTAGGGTCTGGATCAGGCGAGATCCAGATATATAGACTTGCAACTTGTTATGTTTGAGACAGATCCTCAGCACTTGCTCCAAAATAGAAAACCTCACAACACTGCTTGGCCGGTTTGCTCTCTGATCATCACCCTGTAGTCACTCTACTCCCACAGTCGGTGGACCTCCGTTAGTTTCAATAAGAGTTTCATGTATATTAAATAAGTTAGCATGACAAAGTATAGATGGAGATGATGGAAGTTTCATGATATGAAACTTATCTACACTCTGCCTCTTTGAGAAATACGGGTCGCAACCATGGATGTTCATGAAAAAAAAAAAAAAAAAAAACTTGTCTAACCGTTTTCAGCACATATGATTCTTGAAAACCAGGGCACAAAATCCTCACCGAGACTGACTTCATGACTGGATGGGCGAAGAATTACGTCAGTTAGAATGCTAGATAAATACCATAATACTAATAATAATTATTAGATATGATATACGAGGCCTCTATCATGCGGGCGGCACTGAGGAGCGTCACCACGCACCATTCCGGCACTCACCTGCCGTCTCCGCTCAATCTCTTCTTTGCCATACACATACACTATGTCCACCATGCATTATACTATGCTCTATAGCTAAGCTAGCTGACTAGCTCTCTCTCTCTCTCTCTCTCTCTCTCTCTCATCTCTAGCCCAGGAAAGCCAGTGGACCTCATATAAAGGGCGGGCCAGCCGAACCCGAGGAATCAAAACTAGCAAGCTGCCTGCTGTTTCTTCTTCCTCCTCCTCTTCCTCTCGATCGACAACAAGCTAGCTTGGTCTTTGGCTTCTGTCTGGTGTTCGATCGATCGAGGCAGGTGGTCTGTCTTCGCTCTAGCGACCGATCGATCGATCGACCAGCATGTCGTCGTCCTTGCTGTGTAGCCGCAGGAACAACAAGAAGGACGGCGGCGATGGCGGCGAGCCGCAGCAGATGATCATCAGCACGCCGGCGCCGGCGGCAGCGGCGATGAGGAAGGGCCCGTGGACGGACGAGGAGGACGAGCAGCTGGTACGGTTCGTGCGCCTGTTCGGCGAACGCCGATGGGATTTCTTAGCAAAGGTGTCAGGTTTGCGCGGTGGCGGGTGCGCGTCGGTCGCTCGATCGACCCATGCATGTCTCGATCGGGCACAGCGTCGTCGTCGTTAACCGTTTGCTTGCTTGCTTCTTCTCCACCTTGGCTCGATCTTGTGTGGTGCGTGGCGTGCAGGTCTACGGCGCACCGGCAAGAGCTGCCGCCTCCGGTGGGTGAACTACCTCCACCCGGGCCTCCGCCGCGGCCGCATCACCGCCGACGAGGAGCGCCGCATCGTGGAGCTCCACGCGCAGTGGGGCAGCAGGTGGTCCCGCATCGCCAGGAGCCTCCCCGGCCGCACCGACAACGAGATCAAGAACTTCTGGAGGACGCGCACCAGGAAGAAGGCGCTCGAGGACAGGAGGGCAGCAACGGCGGAGCCGCCGGCGTCGGCGTCGGCGTCGTCGTTCTCGGTGACGACGACGACATCCGAGTGCGGCCGCCCCGCCGGATTATCGTCCTCCTCCACCAGCGGCGCGGCCACCACCACCACCACCACGACGTCGTGCTCGTCAGGCTCGTCACCGTCGTCGTCGCTGCGGGAAGAGCGCCGCCGCAGCGCCCACGACAGCGAGGACGACGGCGGCGGCGCCGAGCTCGAGGAGGTGTCTGCGGCGGCAGCGACCAAGCATGAGGCGGAGGAACCGCAGCAGTTGCAGGAGTACTGCGACTCCACCATGGACCAGCTGTGGAACGAAATCGCGGCAGCCGATGCGGCGGCGATGAGCTACCTTGTCGTCGACGACGCCGCCTGCTGCTGGGGCGGCGGAGCTTCTGCTGGTCTTTGTTACTACGGCGCCGCTGCCGCTGAGCCGCCGCCGCCAGCGTCACCGCCGTGGGAGTACTACTGCGGCTCAGACTTTTCGCTGTGGAGGATCGACGACCAAGAGTACTACAAGAAGATGCTCGACTCCTCCTGATCCCATCCAGGCGTACTATATATACATCCATCTCTGAATTTCATCATCGAATCTGATCCAACCGAGGAACGAATTCGAAGAACGAATCGATGAACACGGTAGCTAGGGATGCATGCATGATAGATGATCTTAGTCTTAGTAGTAGTAGTGCTCCGTGTAACACAATCGAGAGTTTTCACACCGTTTGTGTGTAAGATGATCATGGTGTGTATTAAGGGTGGTTCAAGTAGTGTGATGACGGAGACTGCATGAGTTTATAGTTTGCATTGTTTGAATCGATCGATCTAATCGATCGATGCTTATATATTATTATGTACCTTCCACTTACTAATTATTACTCGTTGTATATATATATGATATATGAAATCGATATTCGAATAGATTCTCTCTTCATTTTGCTCTATTTTTTTATATATAGATTTTTTTTCTCCGTATATGTGAGTTAATTATGAGTGTATTAGCATGGAATAATTTCAGTTTGACCAGTCAGTCGTTGCAGGAACACCAAGCTAAAAGGCAAATGGTTTCAGGTGTACTGTTCGTTTGGCGTATCGATCTATATGTGCAGACTTGCAAAGAAAATTGAATAACAGAATCGTAGAGCACGCAATAAATAGCTAGCTAGTAGTACAGAATCTGCACCAACAAGAAGATTAAAATTTGCACCAATTCCATATTCCAAGAGAGGTCACTGTACGTGTGCACGCTCGCATGCATGCATGGCGGCAGTGGTGCATGGGATCGAATCTAGCTAATAAGAGCAAGTATAGTAAGGTATATTTGCCGGCGAAAAGAAGTCCATGTCAACAGTAAAAGGTGCCACGTTGGAGAGAGAGAGCACGGTGCGGACGTTTTCTATCTCGCCGGCTGAAGCACAAGGTACGAGGAGAAAAAGTTCTTCTCCCTCTCTTACCATCTCTACAGCATTAAATACTTATCATTTCTACTATAGCTAGATAAATAGCTAATCTATTATACCAGCAGGCTGAATAGTGGCATGTAAATGATCGATGTGGCACTTGCTTACAGCCGGTTGCTGGCTGGGTTATTAAACTTGCTCTAATGAATGAAACCCTCTCGCTCCCAGGCATGCAGCATCTGTGGCTGATGAGAAAGGGAGAGAAGAGATGCCTGGGCCATGGATCGGAGAGAGATCAAAAGAGAAGGCCAGCAGGCAGGCAGCAGGCCGGGAGGAAGAAGATCGAGCAGCAGCCAGCAGGGATAGCCTAGCGCCATTGTTGGTGCAGGTCCCTATCCAAACTTTTCCTTGCGTGTGTGCTGCTGCCACCTTTCCATCCCTTCAATCGTGTCAGATTCCAAACCCCATCACAAACTAATTACACTAGCTAGTAGATAAATTTGATATACTATAGAGCAAGTGTATGCATGAGAGAGTGATGGAGAGACTAGTGGGTGATCCACATCGGCTGTGGGGCCAATGGGCCATATATCCTGGACAATGAAAATGCTATACGCAAACACAAGGAAATAGTATCTAGGTAAATGTCCATTTAATTTCTTTACGGCATATCAGCCTTTTTGTTCCTTTTGTTACCTATTTTTGGCTAGTGTTTTGTTTGCTTTCCTTTCCAATAATATAGCACGGCATCTCTTATAGTCTTTTCGGAACAAAAACGATATCCCTTATATTGTACTCCCAAAATACGTCTGGAGTCCATCTAACCTCCTAAACTTTACTTTACACTATCAGCATATAAAAAAATTCTAATGACTAAAAACCATTAACTCAAATACATATAGGAGAAATAAAGCAATTCCAGATGGCAAACCATGAGGAATTTGCTGCTAAAAGGAGCCGCTATGAGGGAATTTGTTTACTTTAATCTTATGATTTCTTAAAATCGGATCAATATTCACCTACCCTTGTGAACCAATTCCCGATTTCACCTGCTTGCACTACAAGAATCCTGTTAAGACATGATGGTTTCCTGATGACGGTTTCTGAAACTGTCATCACACATACAGAATCTATGACAATGGAATGACGATTTGAAAATGAGGTGCTACAAGAATCGCATTTTATAATGCATGTTAATGCAATGATGATTTGGCACGAATTTTTTATGTTCTTTTCGTCATTATGGTTCAAATCTGGGCTAGGTTATGGCTGGTTATAAGAGACGAACAACCATTCAATGACGATCACAGGTCGTCATGGTTCTATCGAGTCTCTGAAGGTTTTTTTGTTGGTTCTGAAGGATTGTCACAAGGATTTTATAACCTATTTTAGAACCATCATAATGACAATTTTTAGGGTCTTTGTGACCAAATGATAACATCATGTATCAAGATAATCCTTGTAGTGAATTGGCCGGATTAGTCTTCATGCATGGATCACTCATACTGGGTCCAAACCCAACATCACTGCGGAATTCGACTCGGCAAAGAATGATCGCGGTGATGGGCTTTCTTATCACTGTCGGTTCCCAGACCCATCAATGATAGGAAGGTTGCACGGACAAATGTGCATTCATTGTTGTTATGTGGAGGATAAGAAATTTGTCGAACAAACTTGTGTGACTACTACCAATCATTGCATACATACCATAACTATAGTTGCCAACTCTTAGGCGTGGTAGCCTTAGATTGCAAGTAAAGCCTAATAATGACGAGCTTATTTTAAGAAACATGGGTGAAGAAATGAAATCCATGATTAATAGTTACACTTCAGGCATCATTTAGGAGAATAAAATCAAATGAACTTGTTAGAAGAAAGGCTTGTTATATGGCTTTTACTGTAAGCACCCTGCTACAACCATGGTGGTTCATCAAATTCAATTTTTCAATCACATGCAAGTAACTAAGTAAGCAACAACCTTAGTGGCACAAGCATTAGCACGGGGATTCCTGAGAGGAAGATGAGTGTTGTGAAGCATATCAACACATTTTTTTCAGGACATGCAAGTTATGTTATTGTTACTACATGAGGCTTCTCCAAATCTAGCGAGATTAGGGTTCAAAATTTAGGATTTAGAGTTTGGGGTTTTACCAATAGGGGCATCTTCAAGAGTCTCTCTTAAACTCACTCTCTAAATCCTCATTTGGAGAACCATTTGCACAAAAGTCTTTCTCTGTATGTTTATACCTTCCCAGAAATTATCTTATCTCCTGTGCACTTTAAAGAGTCATCCCTACTCTCCATGTTTGGCTAGTGAGAAATCAAGAATATAAGATGACAATATTTGAACAAGCTATTGGAATGCTTATTTTATCAAAATGTCTATTCTTATTAATACGGAAGGATATAAAGAGACTCTTGAACTTTCTTGAAGAGGTGGCAACCTTAGAAGGAAGGTCATTGACTGCAAGCAAAAATTGGTAATGGTGGCAGGCATGGAGCCACAAGGCAAGGCTGCGTGGTGTATTGGTATGGTGGAATAGGGTAGGTAGGGCCATCGAGCCTAGAGGGGTTATAGTGTGACTATAGCCGCCAATGACGATGAGGAGGATATGGTGTCATGGCATAGATGAGTTTGCTAGCGGGGGGTTGACAAAAAAAGGATCAACCTTTTGGAGAGGAACACTACTAAAAAAAATCTTTTGCGAGGCGCTTTCAATTTATTTTCCGAGGCAGTTTGGAAGAAAAACCGCCTCGATTAATGCTGGCATTAACCGAGGCGGTTATTTTTTATTAACCGAGGCGGTTTAAAAAAACCACCTCGGTTAATAGATTTATGGAGGCGGTTAACCTAGAAAACCCGCCACGGATAATATATATTAACCGAGGCGGTTTATTATAACGTAACCACCTCGGTAAATAATTAATAGAAGTGGTCATCCTAATACAACCGCCTCCATAAATCCGGCTCAACCCATTAGCCCACACCAGCCGATTATCTATCTCCGTATATAAGTAGCACTTAGGTTTCTCCTCAGCCGCTCCTCATCCACTACTCAGCCGCTCCTCTCTCTCTCTCTCTCTATCTATCTATCTCTCTCTCTGCTCCCTCTCGCCAGGCCAGTGCGGCGCGGTGAGCCTCCACGGCGCGGCGCTCGTGGCCAGGTCGGGCGGCGACGCTCGCGGCCAGGCCGAGTGGCAGCGCGTGGCTCGAGGTACGGCGGCTCATGTACGGTGGCAGCGGCGCGTGGCTAGGGCTACTCGACGGCGGCTAGATCCAGTGGTGGGAGCGCGGTGGCGCGGTGGGACGGCGGCGCGGCGGGCGCGCGGTGAGGCCGCAGGAGTGCGGTGGCGCCACGACGGGCTTCCCAGTGGCGGATCCGGCCACCCCGATGAACACCACGTTGGCGCAAGGCTCGACGGCGAGCACCACGGTGGACGACGCGGCGGCGGCGCACAGCGCTGGGCAAGTCCAGATCCAACCCTAAATGGGCCTGGATCTGGGCTTTTTCATTTTTGTTGTTATTTTTTCTTGATTTATGGTGGCGGGCAGACAACCGTCACGGTAAATCGCACGATTTACCGTGACCTTCTCTTTGTGGCGGTTTGAACGGTTAATGGATTTAGCCCGCCACGGTTAAGTTTTCAAGTAGTAGTTGGATCAACGATGTCGAAAAAATCGAGTGTTTTTACCCCCGTTTAGGTAATAGCTGTGTTCATAGCCCCAAGTAATAACAACAAGGTTAAAATTTCTTTATTTGCAGAGTCAACATCATGTTAACATTTTAATTATGATAAGATTTAACTTTTTACACGTGCTGCCACGCTTCTCCTTGTAGAGGCATCGCAAACTGAATGGAAGGTAATTAAAAGGCCAAGTGGCTTTCGTGATAAGGGGGTTGGATGAATAATTAAAAAGAATATAACTTCAATGGAAATATAAATGATTAAACTAAAGCTGGTGATAAGGAAGCTATGATCTAGCTGCAGGACTGCAGGTTGCGCACAGACAAACAAGAGAACGCAAGCTTTAACCTTTTCTTCCTTCCTGATGTGCAACTAATATACTACATGCATGCCATCCTTTTGAGATTAACCTAGCATTATCATCATCGTAAAAAAATTTGCATCCACTAGCAGCCAGTTAGTGCCTTAGTGGTCTATTCACCACACAGCCTTGTTTAGTGCGCGTGTGAGTGCTTGCATGACGGCCCTCTTGTAGGTTGTACGTAGCGCTAGCTAGTGTGTGTGGTAGCAGTTGGTAACACGGCCGGACAGGCCGTGAACACGGATGCAAGGTGACCTCATCACGTCCGTTAAATATTTGTCCCCCACTCACCACCTCTTCTCGAATTCTCCACCGTTCACCTTTTATTTCTTGTGTTTTCTTTATGTTCTTTAATTATTTCCATATATGGATCAAATTAATTGCCATGTTTCCATTTGAAAAATACAGCCACGGGCCCACGACGACGTTGTCTATTCGTTCGTCAAATACAATTCACACAACAGTTGAATAAGTTCCATCTTTCCCACCGATTATCCATCTTCGATTCTATTATTCTTGCCACTTTCTATGGTACTGGGAAGTGATAAAGAAAGGTTCAGCTCGACATGTGTCTTCCTGTTGTAAAACACACTCGCATATTCGCATAAATACACACATACTCATTATATCCCTTGTGAACACCACCAAAAGATAAGATCAACAGGTCAGTAGATTTTTTTAAATGGGCGAAATCACATAGTTGTTTTGCTATTGATGAATACGAACATGTTGCCTACTAGTAAACAAACATCATTCATATGGCCATGTTTGGACCATAGTTATTAGAACAGAATCGGGGATCGAACCCCACAGCCTTTTGGTTCACAGCTTGATTGGTTCAAACCGTTTGAGCCATTGGTTTAAATACATCTGAATATATATGTCTCTCAAATACGAGTGACAATGTGGCTTGGTGGTCGAGTGCATTCCATGGGGGCGCATGATTGAACCCAAGGCAGCACACTCCTATCCCTTTATCTCATTATTTTCTCCCTCACGTCGGTTCTAGCTTGAAAATCGGCGGTTCAACTGGTTTTATATAGTTCGATCCCATGCCCAATTTGATTTAAAATGATTCCATTCTGTGTTTTCTTCAGCGAAGTTAGAAACCAGAAGAGGGTGGTTTTCTTTAGCGAAGTTAGAAAGTAGGAAAGGGTGGTTTCGACGGCATGCCCCATCTTTCTGATCCAGAATTACTTTGTTATGTGTTTCTTCAGCGACGAAGTTAGAAACCCGGAAAGGTTGGTTTTGTAGAAAATTGTTCCATTTTTTTTGCTGCACTTATCGGCTACCAATTTTATTTATTGTATTATTTGTAATCATTTTTAGTGCAACAAGTTAAAATGTGTTATGTTTAAATTATATTGTTCCAAAAAAGTTCATAATTTTTAAAGCATATTTTTATTTATACTTTTTAAAAAGAATATATATCTTCATGCATGTGAATCAGAATCCACTACCAGTCAAACAACCTCACCAAGTGATTTTCATTCATCACATTAAACGTTTTTTAGACAAACCAAATCTCTAACAAGCACATCCTGAATTTTGAAATACATTTGGGGAAAATACGAGCGCTTGCGGCAAGTCGATGGTTTAAATCTGGGTGGGCAGATTTCACAGGGAAACTAAGCAGCTGCAGCTCAGTTTGATGATAGATGGTACATGACAGATGCGCTTGAGGGAGCTATGCTAGTTAGTATTCCAAGTTTCATCATAATTTTTCTCAGAAGATGTGAATAGATTTAACTAGTCTTAACTGAATCAGTGCCTACATAGCGAGACGATGATACACAATTACAAATGTACCAGTACAGGTTACAGATTCAGGAAAGGTAAATAAATAAAACCGCATGCACACGTATAGACAGGAATTTTATTTTTTAGGAGAAGAAAAAGGAAATTTGTTCTAATATAGTCTCCGCATATGTTATATAATACTTTATCCTTATTATATAGGAGTATACTAGCAACAGTGTCTGTGCGTTGCAACGGAAGAATGTCAAAATAAATTTTTGTCAACTCAATTGTTAGTGATCATACGTTGCAGCTGGAGAGTTCAAAATAAATTTTCGTTAACTCAATTGGTTTCGTAACCAATCTAATAAAAAATGTAATTATTATATGTATTTGACTTGCTATCTCTTTGCAGTCTGAAGAGAATTTTCAGTCAAATCCTTAAATTTTTGCCTGATTATCACAACTGACTATATGTACTAATATGCGTTGTCAGAGCGCGGAAGAGGTGAGGGGCAAGGCTTCAGCATCTGAATGGACAAATTTCAATTATCTCTTAGGAAATCTATCGTGTTAAATGGGCTCATTGTACGGTAGCATCCCAGCCATCCTGTTATTTCTCCTCTTGTTAAATAAAACAATGTTTCGTTGTATATCACTTGAATTTGTCAGTCTAGTGGTAAGTTTGACTTCCCATGGCATCAAGTTTTGGCCTTTTATCTCGCTTTTCTCGCCTGCGCAGGTGGTGCGCTGGTGATTGGAGTGGGCTGCTATTGGGCCGCAGTAGCTAGCCGTGCTAGTAGCGAATAAGCCTGAGGCCGAGTGCGCGACGCGAACGGAAAACAAATGGGGGACCCACGGCATCAAGTTTTGGCCTTTTTTCTCGCTTTTCTCGCCTGTGCAGGTGGTGCGCTGGTGATTGGAGTGGGCTGCAGTAGCTAGCCGTGCCAGCGAGTAAGCCTGAGGCCGAGTGCGCGACCCGGACGAAAAATGACGGACGGACGAAAAATATACACGACAAGAAATCTTTAGAACAGGAGAGTATCAAAATAAATTTTTATAACTTAATTATTAATAACCGTACATTACAGAGGTTCAAAATAAATGGACTCAATTGTTTTCCAATATAGAAAAAATAATTGCGTTTTACATATCAAATCTTTTGCTCTATGTAAAAGATATTTTCTTTTTTATTGATACCTGGTCGGCACCAAGCCCCGTGGTGACCACCTACCTGAACCGCAGGATAAGATTGCGCCCGAATACTTGGGAGGTAGGGCAAGAGTGCAGCGAATGCAGGGTTGCGTCTGGGCCCACATCTTTTTATCAATAAAAAAAAGAACGTTATATCCGCTCTAAACTAACATCAAAATTAAAATCCGATTGCACCATTGTCTTTATTACAATAAACTCTTCAAAACAAGATCTCACATGGATATATTTTGACAAAAGTTTTAACGAACATTTATCTCATAATAATTCTATATTCAAAGATAATCGTAGAACATCATATTAAAACTACACGAACATCGTCATAAAAAGCCTAGAACATCGTATACTATATATAAGAACATCACATTAACACTACAGGAAAATATCACTAAATATAGTATAGAACGTCATATGTATACTACATGAACATCACTAAAATCATGAGAATGTAAAAAAACTTGGTAAAGTAATTAATTTAATTAGAGTCAAATAAAAGTAGAAAATAGCTACCGAACATCACAAAAATATATTCTCAGAACATCAGTGTATACTACAGAACATCACATTAATATTACACGAACATCACAAAATACAGCATAGAACATCATATATATACTACATAGGCATCACACAATATGAATGACAAAGCATACTACAGTAAAAGAACAATAAAATAATAGAGTAAATAAGTACAGTAAAAGAACAAAAAATAAAAAAACAACAAAAGTTTAGAAAAAGAGAAAAGAAAATAAATGGGTGAAAGAAAAAATACAATAAAGAATGAAAATAGAGAAAGAAAACATGAGGAATAATAAAAGACAAAAAAGAAAAATAAAAAAATAAAGGAAGGGCAAACAAAAATAGAAGAAAGTAAAAAACAAAAAAGAAAGCAAAAGGAAAACAGAAAAAAAGGAATATAAAACTGAAAAATAAAAAAATACACGTAAGTAGTAGTACTACTAACGTTCTTAGCATTCTTAGTACCAATCAGGCCAGCCGAACGTAACAGCAACCGGCAAAACATTAAAGAAATAATTATCTGTGTGCCATTATAAAAGTTCAAAATCACCTACGTAGCAGTGAATCGAAAAAAAAGTCAGTCTGTACCCTCGTAAAAAATTTTCTTTACCTATATATCACTTCTCAATTTTTAAAAAATCATAACTTCTCCATACAACATCGGATGAAGACGATTTTTATATGAAAATTGTAGAACTCGACGAGATCTACAACTTTCTAGTTTTGAGTTTTTTCATTTGAGGACGTTAAGATGTCAATTAGCTAAAATTTATCTTAACGTCCTCAAATGAAAAAACTCAAAACTATAAAGTTGTAGATCTCGTCGAGTTCTACAATTTTCATATAAAAATCGTCTTCATCCGATGTTGTATAGAAAAGTTATGATTTTTTAAAAATTAAGAAGTGGTATGTAGGTAAAGAAAATTTTTTGTGAGGGTATAAAGAAACTTTTTTCGATTCAGTGATACGTAGATCATTTTAAACTTTTATAATAGCACGCAAGTAAAAAGCTCTTAAAGAAACATAGCAGCAGCTTGCTCGTGTCATCCTGTGGGGGCGGAGAGCAGACCCATCCATACCTGCGCTCGCGTCGCGTGGGATACCTGCGCTCGCATCGCGTGGATAGAGTGAGGGGTGGTCGGAGAGTGGCACCGTCCGCTCGTCGGACGGGAAGATTCTTGGTTCTGTTGTTACTAGAACTAGAATGTCTTCTTATTTTATTTGAATCTTATCTGATTGCTCTCTCTCACTTTATCATATCATACTAGTTTTTTTTCACATGCGGTGGGATTTTTGAACTTGTTTTCTCTCTAGTCCAAAAAGGCTCCTTTGCTTTTCCTCGTACGAGCGTGCTCCGCAGATGGGCTGGGTGAGGAGCCGCGACTGCTCCTCGTGGGCCATTCGACGGTGATTCATGGTTGCTGGCTGGTTGAGATCTCGCGGAAGACTGAAATTGTTTCCATCTTGGGCGCCAATTGGTTTCCATCTTGGGCGGGCTGGGGCTACCGGGACGGACTCCGCGCGGGGCAGGCGGTTCGGCTCGGCTTGGATTGGAACGGACGAAGAAAGCGGGGAGAAGAAATCTTCCCGCTTTATTAGGCTGTCTGCACTACTATCTTTTAAACGCGTTCTCTAGGAAAAAAAAGCCCGCAGCGGGTACTGTAAACTGGTTTGGCATTCACGGTGGCAGCAGCACTTCCGCTACCTGTGGCGAGCTCCAGGTGGTTTGCTATGTGCGCACAGGTCCCAAGGAGTAGACCCGGAAGAGAGGGAGGGGAGAGAGAAGAGGTGGGGCCCATGGAGTTTGCTGGATAAAAAATATTATAACTCACAAACCAAAAGACCAAATTAAATTCCGATCACATCATTAAATTCGTTGCAATAAATTCTTCAAAACAAGATCTCACATGAATATATTCAGATAAAATTTATTTACAGACATGTGGGTTCCACTGTGGATAGAGGATGATATAGAGAATGGATGGGTGCGAAAGAAAGTGATATAGAGGAGAGAATCTCGATGACCAGGACAGAATAATCCTTTTAAAGGATAGATTTAGAATACGAGAAGTGCAGATAGCCTTAGTAGATATAGATATAGATACTTCTAATCTCTAGTGGATTAAAATATGCTTTCAAAAATTAAACGAGGAAAGGAAAGGAGAAACTCTAACTCAACAGACTAGGGATAGCATAACGTACAACAGTGACTGCTATAATCAGAACATGGGTAATTCTTATATAAAAGTTATTACTTGGGTGCCCAGACTCCAGAATTTCGAAACGTCAGTTTGGGCTAGGCCATACATCGTCATGGATCGATAGACAGGCCCATGCCCATCATCCCCCGGTGACTCGATGCATCAAGATAGGAGAGCTGCATTCAGTGAAACGACCTTGATTTCAGCGAAGGGAAATCCACAGGCTCGAATTGTAATTTAACAGATTGTTTGGGACAATCCATGAAATTACCCATATCTCAGTTGACATCAGGATCCATACAACGGTAATTAAGTCTTACATAAACATTTATTACATCGCTACATTGGCGAAATCAACATTCAGAGAAGCTTAGAAGATGCGGAAACGTTTCATCTTTCACGGCCAACTTGAGTGTAGCACGTGACCCTATTCCTCGCCATCGTCTTCCTCGAAGTCGTACTCATTCTCGTCACCTGACAACAAATTTATCAGTACGATATGTACTGGCCACGGAGCCCACCTATGCAGCATTTGCTTTGTGAAAAGTGGATGCAAGGCTATTCAAGCAGACCTATAGGCTGATGTTTCCTATGCAGCTGTAAACAATGCTTAATTAGTCAGGTTTTATCTCCAGTTAACACCATCATCCCTTTTCCCATCACCACATCTCACATACCCACACCTCACTCTCATTCGATAGGCCCAACTCCCTCTCGGGCCTATCTCAGCGGCACACTACCACAGCGGGTACACTGCCGGAAAAAATGTCATCCAGGCGGAGAAGAGAACACTTACTACACTAGTAGAAGCTTCACAGGAAAGGTCCATAGCCAACAAGTTGGCATATGTATCGATCGATCAACCGTACACTCTGCAGAGGTTTCACTACCCACAAGATTAGCCATCATAGGTGTTGCGCAAACACCTAGGCAGAATTTCGGGTGCTTGCTTGCCTAGGTCGATGCCACCCTACCACTCAGCCCTGCGATATTCCGGGTCCTACACCGTTATGCTGAGACTGGGAGACACAGTACCGGGCCCATCCAATGGTACTGCGCATCTAGAACGGAACGGGAACCCATCGACCGTCTCCGCCCACCCTTATCACCTCTCAACCTAGCAGTAGTGGCACCGCCCTACCAAGTAGTCCAGCCGTGTCCCGCCCATCAAAAGCGAGTGAGTAGAAAGGATTCCCATGAACCTAAAACTAGTCAGTCCTAAGTTTGACCAAGCAGGCATCTTCATTTAGGGGATACTCTCCCCGTGCCATCACAGCACCTCCGTCCACGGGCTTCAAACCACCAAGACTATCCCACCCGGAACCTCCTCAATCAACTTTACCCGCCACAGGTATCTCGCTTGGGGATGTCCAGGTTGCAACCCCGGCACGACTTGCCCCACGGGCTTGTCTCACATCCCACTTGGTCGACAACAACCCTTACTACGCACCCAAGACGCACGCAGCACTCTCTCCCAGTGGTTATAATCAGATATACACCGTCCTAATTCCTCCACATAGCATATAGCAAGTAGAAAGTAGTGGAAGAGTAACAGTAAATTAAGCAGCAGCTAACCTAGCAGCGGGCAGCAGGGTAAAGTTTTAACAAGGCAGGGAATACAAATATACTATCATGCAACCAATTCATACATAATCATAAAGCAATAGCAATAATGTCATTTGCAATGCGTAAATAGGATCTAAGGATTTGGTGGGACGTGGCACCTTCGTAGTCGTCTCCTAGCTCCTGAAGGTACTCGTGGTCGTCTTCCTTAGTCAGATCCTCCTCCGGCTCTGAAATCAAACACGAAATAGTCGCGTCAGCGACTCCTATAGAGTATTTCAGAAAAATCCAATAAAATAAAGAGCCAAATGCACACAAACATAGTCTTAAATTGTAGATCTCATTTTTCTGAGAATTTTGATATATGGTGCGCAATTTTTGGACATCGTATGAATAAGTTATGAATTTTCGAAGATTATCCTATTTTCTGAAAATGGAAAAATGGCCGGTTAATCAGGGGGTGACACGTGGCAGCTTCTGATTGGTCCACGTGGCGCGCGGATCCAGTAGGGCGGCTTGTGGCGGATGACGTGGCTGCTGACGTCAGCATGACGTCATGCTGACGTCACCGTTGACCGGGTCAACACTCCTGGGTCCGGTGGGGTCGGATGACGTCATCGTGACGTCATTGCGTGGACACGTGGCAGCTCGCGGGGGTGCCACGCGGCGGCCCCTGGTGCGCTGTGCGGCTCGTGAGCGTGGACGCGGTCTACGGTGGTCTCAAGGGTATCGACTCGGTGGACCGACGTCTCGGCCTACGGTGAACCAGGTCTTTCTTTCCTTCTCCAGTCTACGGACCACGGTGAACCGGATCTGTGATCGGCCGCAGCGGGGTGGCGTGCACCCACGCTGGCGCCCGTGCTTGCGTCAGCATCCGCCAAGTGCTCAAGTCAATGTCACAACGAGTCGCCGACGGCCGGTGAGGCGGTGACGGTCCGGCGAGCTCGTTGGTGACCGGAGATGGCTCCGACGGTTCGCCACCGGTCTCGTGAGGTGTCTCATGGGTCAAAAAGAGTCGGCTCGAACTTCCAGACGCTGAATTTAGGTGTCACGGCGGCCGGCGGCGAGGTTACAGAGGAATAATGACCCCCGCAAGGCATAATCGGCTCTCAAGAGGTCGGTTTTGGTGTACATGTTCCTTGGCGACGAGGGTTCGACCTCCAATTTTGGCTACCGAGGCTCCCAAGGTGCTTGGTTGTGGCGGCGGCTAACGACGGCAAGGTGATTACGGTCTCGTTTTGGCATAACCGAACGTGGTTCAGTCAAATTGGCGTGACTAAATGGGCATACGTCCCCTTAGTGGTGAACTAGTGACAGGGCAGGGCCTCCTTTTGGCTCCGGTCCGCGGCGGCGCTTGTGGCGATGCTCCACGGTGACTAGCCTATCCCGAAGGTGGTCGGTGATGCTCGGAACTCGCGAATTAGTGTCGGAACGCGTTCGGTGGCGAGCGCGTTCCGCCGCGAACGCAACGGTGGCGTTCCCAGTTAAGCAAGGCTCGGAATCCATGGGTTTTGGCTAGTCGCGTGGGTGTGTCATGTAAGTGATCTCCCTGAGCCAGTAAAGGCTCGTGCCTGCGCGTCCCGTGGGCGGAACGCCATGGCAAAAGCAGGGCGAGGTTCGGACATGGCGTGCGGTGGCTCACCGTGGTGTCGGTGAAGCTAGGATGGCGGTGCAGTGGCGAGTCGAAGCCGTGCAGAGCGATCGCAGTGCCGTGCCGCTCCTCGTCCGCAGCTCGGGCTTCTCCTCCGTGCCCGGCTCCGGCGTGCTCCGCGGCGGCAGCGCTTCGGCGGTGCTCCTCTCTCTCTGCTCCGTCTTCCTCCTCGACTCTCTCTCGGTGTGGTAGGTGGCTTGTGGAGCCGCAGCGTGGCGGCTGCGAGTGGGAATGGGCTAGGGCTCCTCGGGTGCTCCAATTTATAGGCGGCCGGTTCTCGGAACAGCGGCGGACGGTGATGGGTATCGGTGGGTGTACGTGGAGCTCATCCGTGCGCTTGAGCTAGGGTTTTAGGGTGCACGTGGGCTCGCTTGGCGGCCAAGAAAGGAGGGGACAGGAGGGGAACAACTCTGCGAGGCGTGGTGCTGTCGGCCGTGGGTCCGGGGTCACGCCATTCGCGTGACACCCCCGGCAGGCGCGTCGCCTTCGTGAGGAAGAGAAACAGTGGAAGGGGAAGGCGGCTGACTTGCGGTCCCGGGTGGGCAGCGAGCGCGAGCGCGAGCGCGTGTGTGCCGGTCGCGCGCGCGTTGCCGGGCCGCAACGTGGGCCAGCCCATCTCACGTGTGCGGTGGGCGCGAGGAGAGAGGAAAAGAAAACGGGGCCGGTTGGGCCGGTTTGGGCTGGCGTCGGGCCGGTTCTGCTCTCCTTATACTCTCTTCTTCTTTTTCTTTTTCTTTTTCTTAAGTGTATAAATACATATATTACCCATTTTAAGTATTGAGTAAATACAAACATAAAATTGCAATAAATCCTAAATGTGATGCATAAGCTATTATTCTATGTGAATGGAATTAAAATGCAAGCTATACTCCTTTATTTACCAAATTCATAATGAAACCTATATGCTTGCACAAGAAAAATAGGTTTTCATAATAAATAAATGGAAAATTTTAATTGGTTGGGATTTTTAGGTTGTGTGGATTTTTAGGGTTGTTACATTCAGGCATGGGCACGGCCTCTCCTGAATTTTGGCCTATCCATATTATTACATAATACATGCTCATCTTAACAATTTGCAAGTCCAAGTTTGTGCAATGATCACGTCATCTCTTGAGCTCCACAACATGTTTGAAACGTGCATTGCTCTATCTTATATGAGCACGAAACTCTTTGAGATTTATCCAATGATCATATTATCATCCCCACCTTATTTAGACATACTGCTCTACACTACTACAAAGGGATTACTGAAGGTGGTCAAAAACGGTTTCTGATGGCGAGCATTGCAACCGCCTCCAATTCCAATTGAAGGCCTCCGTTAATCACCGAGACAGTTACGTTGCCTGCCTCGCTTAATTCATTAACAGAGACGGGCTCTATAACACAACCGCCTTCGTTAATAGCCTTTAACCAGGACGGTCACGTTGGAACACCCGCCTTCATTAAGATATAAACCGAGACGGTCAATTTATATAACCCGCCTCTAAAACACTTTTAGCAGAGGAGGTTGCTTCTTATTTGCCTACCTCTGTTAACAACTTTTGATTTTAAAAATAATAAATTTGAATTTGAATTCAATTTGAATTATACTTGTGCAAATCAAACACCAAAGAAAGACATTAAATAGAAATATGAAGCACAACTAGATATATACATATGCATACGTGTATCATCACATCCGATCTTCAAGCAAAGCAAATTAAGTCGTTTTTACATCACATCGATCTGATATTCAAGCATAGCCCGATCACCTACCATGGCATGATATTCCTAATCCGATGTCAAGCATCTTGTAATCCTGGACGCATAGCATGGTGCTCCAGTTTATGATCTTCTCTTACTTGTCTAGTTACGCTAACTCGCTATTGTAGTTGAAGAAAGTCCCCCTTCATGCACACAATTGTTCGTGAAAAACTTATAAATGTATGCAACTATTCTAGTGATGGTCTCATGGGTTATCTTTTCTTTTTGCCACCAGTTTAGTGACTTCTTCAATTGCCTTCAGCTGTTGTTGAATTTGCCGCAGGCTCTAAGGTACAAACATAGAATCCACATATATAATAGTGATCCATAAGGTTGTTTGACGCACTTCACGATATGTAATGCACGGTATTACTAGTTGGAACATGCAGAGAACATACACATCATATATAGAACTTTTAGAACGTACCGACAAGTTACGCCTGACTTTCAATGTTTTCGGAAACTTCTTATTATTCTCGGATCTTCGATCGGCTCATTGTGGATCCTCCACGTACTTGTGGTAAGCTGTTTATATATACTAGCAAACATGTCCTTCTATTGCAACGAGGCATATAATTTATTATTGAGGGGTGTTTGTGTCAATGATAACAAGCTAACTATTTTTTGTTCGATTTTAGTTTAGCTTCGTCCAACCTCAAATCAAATAAATTCTGAGACCTATAATAAATGTTAAACGCAATAAAGGATTAATCATGTATGAAAAATTGACAAGAGACTGACTCAAGTTAAATATGTGACTATTGTGTGCTCTTGTCGTTGGTTTAAGAAAGGTGGAAGACGAATCACATGCACGTTGGGATGGGAATGGCCTAGCCGGACAAGCCATGGAATGAATGGTGTATCACCAATAAAGTTTTTGCACCTTAAAATTCAATGTACGAAGAGTGAGAGTGAGGGACAGCAAAACAAAAGATGAAATGGGAGAGAGCGAGAGAGTAATATTTCATATTAAAAGTGAGAACGGTGAAACTAAGGGACAATGTACCATGCATGAGAGACAGTGTGAGAGTCAGAAGAAAGAAGATATTTAATATTGTGTATATAAATCCTCCTTTATATATCAATGAAAGTTCAATATATAGATCTCTTGCCAACCGTATAAAAATAGGTATATAGATATATAGTTAATAATATATAGGAATAGGTAAAGACAAAGATTGATTTCTGTTATGGTTTAACATCAGGGATATTATGGTCTTATATTAGTGAAAGAGAGTATACCCTTTGATTTCATGGACAATCAGACCTCTCATGTGGCCCACTTGGCATGCACACATCCTCACGTTCCTCAATCCACTATTTTTACTAGTGGACAAAACCAAAACTCCCGCAACCTGCGTGGCGTTAAAAGAACCAGCAGCCACGTCCGCTTGGCCTTATATACCCCCCTCTGATCCATGCATTGTACTCGTGATCGATCCCCATCTCCACCATCCCTTGCTGTTTGAAACCAATCTAGCCTCTGTTGCTTGTTTCCTTTTTCGTCGTTCCTCCCCATGGGTAAATGTTGTCATCATTTCTACAGGCATAGTTTGGTTGTTGTGGTTTGAAGAATTGGATTGTTGATGGTGACTGGTGATTATTATGTTCATTGTTGATCTGATGTTTTCTTGTTTTCATTTGCTTTGTCGTTTGGTGTGCAGCGAAGATCAAGATCGGGATCAATGGTGAGCTAGCTGAGGGCCTCTAATAAATCTGATCCGTTCTATTGGTCATTTTAGTTCCTTATTAGATCGTGTGTATTTTTGGTTTTATGCAGGGTTCGGCAGGATCGGCAGGCTTGTGGCGAGGGTGGCTCTACAGAGCAACGATATCGAACTTATTGCCGTCAATGATCCCTTCATCAGCACTGACTATATGGTACGGTTCATCTTGATATTCTATAGCTTCTTTTGTTTAATTAGAAAGTGAATTTAGTAGTGATTCGTTGAACATACATGCTTGTTTGATGGTAGTAGGTTTATGTATGGTGTATACAATTTGATCCTTGTTGGATTTACTAGAAATGTTTTATTTTGCACGTATTAATGTTGGTTGTGCAATGGCTGCGGGCCTGTGGGCATTATATGGGATTATTAGTAAATTGGAGTCCGTAGATTTCTCGTGTTACATGTCATTCGATTCTTTATGCGGACCGGTGAAAACTACCCACTATGTCATTAGCTGATCGTAAGTGTTGATAAAACGTATAGAAATTTAAAAGTGGTTATATTTAGGTTGTTCATTTGTTGATGCATGTTTCTGTGTCTTGTTCTGCTGCCTGCCATGGGGCTCTCATATACGTTTTTTAAGGAAACCCCTTAAGTAATCCATATTAAGGTTCATCCAAATTTTATGGCCTGAATGAATTGCATTATTTTTATTGTTGATGCAATTGGGTCTTATCATCAAAATTAAATTTATAATTTTTTGTAGGTCTTGAATTCTTCGTATCTTCTTATTATTGCATTTGGATAAATTTGTTGCTTTAACAACACCAATTGAGTCTTCTTTTATATGTATATGGTACATAAGTTTGATCTTGTTCTTGCAGACATACATGTTTAAGTATGACAGCGTCCACGGGCAGTGGAAGCACCATGATGTC
The DNA here is from genome assembly GCA_038502445.1 of Eremochloa ophiuroides. Taxonomy (NCBI): domain Eukaryota; kingdom Viridiplantae; phylum Streptophyta; class Magnoliopsida; order Poales; family Poaceae; genus Eremochloa; species Eremochloa ophiuroides. The sequence continues at coordinate 617,242 of JAHLJS010000008.1, read as the reverse complement.
AAGGTGAAGGACTCCAAAACCCTTCTTTTTGGTGACAAGGAAGTTGTTGTGTTTGGCTGCAGGTTTGTTACTATTTCTTTCAACATTAATTTATTTCATATCAAATTCAACGATCGTGGGGCTAATCAGCTGACGAAATGGTTTGTAGGAATCCTGAGGAGATCCCATGGGGTTCAATTGGCGCTGAGTATGTTGTTGAGTCTACCGGTGTTTTCACCGACCAAGACAAGGCTGCTGCTCACTTGAAGGTACATTCTTCTCCATTTGTGATGTTTAGCTATTCCAAGGTTACACATATTAGTTCTTCCTATCCAAAGTGTCGCAAGCATCTGATGGTTTCTATGTGTTCTTTTACAGGGTGGTGCCAAGAAGGTTGTCATTTCTGCTCCTAGCAAGGATGCCCCTATGTTCGTCGTTGGTGTCAACCAGAAGGAATACAAGCATGACATTAACATTGTCTCCAATGCTAGTTGCACTACCAATTGTCTTGCTCCTCTTGCTAAGGTGCTTCTCATGCATTATGATATTTTACTTCTGACATAAATACATTTCTCTTTGCTTAGGATACTATATCATCTTACAGTACTGGTTATTTATTTTTGCTACAGGTCATCAATGACAAGTTTGGCATTGTTGAGGGTCTAATGACCACTGTTCATGCCATTACTGGTAAACTTTATGAATACATTAAGTTGAAATTTTGTTCATTTATCTATTTTTTATCTTTAATTAATGGGCAAATGTGGATCCTTATAGCTACCCAGAAAACTGTTGATGGGCCCTCATCTAAGGATTGGAGAGGAGGAAGGGCTGCTAGCTTCAACATCATTCCTAGTAGCACCGGAGCTGCTAAGGTTACAAAATTGAACTTCTTTCTTTTGCTTGTGCACAAGAAATATGTACAGTGTTATTGCTTTCATGCTTTGCATAAAATAAACTAGTGTAATGTAGAATAGTGTATAGTTTCAAAGTTTTAAAAAGAGAAAGGTACATATCTTCCTACATTTTTTGCTCAAATTACACTTCTAATTTGTGAATTTGTTTTCTATTAGTTTGTGACTACTTAATATCATGCAGGCTGTTGGCAAAGTTCTTCCTGCCCTTAATGGAAAGCTAACTGGAATGGCATTCCGTGTCCCCACTATTGATGTTTCTGTCGTTGATCTGACTGTTAGGCTTGAGAAGTCAGCTACCTATGATGAGATCAAGGCTGCGATCAAGTGAGTTTTTAGTTTGTATAATGCCCATTGTTTGGTCAGCTTTTAAATGCACTTTGAATTATTTTATTCGATGACGGTATTTATTATTGTTCACAGGGCTGAGGCAGAGGGTACCCTCAAGGGCATTTTGGGTTATGTTGATGAGGACCTTGTTTCCACCGACTTCCTTGGTGACAATAGGTTTATATACACAAATATCAAATTATTACTCTCTTTGTCCCAAGATAAGTCAACTGCTAGAGTCACACTAAATCAAACTATATTGAGTTTAATTTGACTAGCTTTGTAGTTTAGAATAACAACATCTATGACACTAAAAACGTATAGACTATAAATATAAATTTCATGATTTATCTAGTACACTAATTTGTTGCCATAAACATTGATGTTGTTTTTTATCATGCAAAATAATACTTATCATTTCTGATGATTTGTTAAGTGTTAGTGCCCTCAGGCTACTTATGATGTTTTGTTCTTTTGTGATTGTTTCTCTCAATCACAGGTCTAGCATCTTTGATGCTAAGGCTGGCATTGCTTTGAATGGCAACTTTGTGAAGCTTGTGTCCTGGTACGACAATGAGTGGGGATACAGGTTAGATAGTAACATCTACCAAGTGTTATCTAAAATTGGCTGGGGATTCTGTCTATGCACTTCAGTTTTTGAAACCTAACTTGTATGTCCTTGTCTATTTTTAGTACCCGTGTGATCGACCTAATCCGCCACATGTATGGCACCAGCTAGATGAGCGACTTGAATGCCTAGTGAAACATGGGAGTTGTATTTATTCACTGGAGAAGAGTGTAGAGATCCTCTTCCGAGAAGACAATTTTTGTATCGATTATTATGTCTGAATATTGGGTGTATATATAACCTATTGGTTGGCTCGAGAATGTGATGGCTCAAACTGTTTGGTCTATGTGCCATTGTTAAACTTTTAATTAATTGTTATTGTACTTCTTTCAATGCAAGATCTCTCATTTGTGTTTATTTGTCGAGCTATAGTTCCTTGTGCTTTTTTTTAACTTGCTTTTTGGTTGCCAACCTCCAATATAAGCAATTCTGACAACAAGCACTATATGTGGGGACTATAATGTATAGTGCATTACTAGATGGATACCATCACCTTGGATTTTATTAGAAATGAAGTCGTTGCAAGTATGAGTGGATCTGCTTGCTCTTACCCATTGTAAGCAGAATTGGGTGAGTTATTGGAGAAATACAATATTAGATTTTTTAGATAAAGGATAGAAAATATCCGACTTCATCTACTCGTGGGTAGAATTAGGCCAAGTTATTACAGCATTCAAAAGTAAAGAAAGAAATTGACCGAAGAAAATACATCCCTAATATGGAGCTCGAGTAGTCCTACGCGACCTCTGACTTCCATCGTGATGTCAATTCCACAGAATAAGATCACCAACGTCAAGATGAAGCCGCCAAACACGTTTGTCAGACCTAATAAAGGTACTGAAAACGTTAGACACCGACCACCATGAAGACTGGATGCTTCTTTCTTGGCAACAGCACGAAGCACTTGGTGTAAACCACCAAACGCCAAGCTGTTACGCCATCAAATGCCACATCCGCCTTGAGCTGGACACCGAACAGGGTAACCACGCGGGAAAGCTACCCGGCCTTGGCGATCAAGAACTTCCACAACGCGCCTGCGCCATCGCCACCTGCCCGGAGAAACCAGGCTAGGTTTTCACCCAGTTATTGAACACCCGCGGACGCAGCAAGGGACGGACTGACCAACGGCTCCAGCGGCGCCTTCAACAAGGTGCATGGCACAGAAGTTCCACCGCCGCCGGCCTGGCGTAACACGCTAGGCAAGCATTTTGCCCATGCCACCACCGCCACCGCCACTGTTGACTCTGCGCCCGGCCAACGTGGAAGACCGCCTTCACCGGAAGGTCAGCATCAGAAATGCTCAGAAGGCGGGCAGCCCAAGCGCTAACCTGATCCAGACCCAGGGGGCCCAATCCTGACCCGCCGCCGCCGCCGCTAGACGAACGGCATGCCGACCGCCGCCGACGATCCACCACCACACGGAGCAGGATACTGCCGGCAGAGGGCAGCACCAGCCCAGACCGAGGACGCTAGATCCAGGCCCGCAGGGCCCAAATCCGCCCGTCCGCCGCCACATCGACTGCACACCGATGACGGAGAAGTCCGCCACCGCCCCACCGCCCTGCGCCTGTCCGAGCTACTGGCCGGCGCCGCCACGGTCGTGGTCGGCGACCTCACCAAGCCCCACGCTGCTCGGGCGAGTCGCCCCACCTAGCCGCGTCGTCTAGCGCCGCCACACCACCGGCTGAGATGGCCACGCCGCCGCCATCCTGGCCGGCCGAGCGGCCTTGCCGGCGTCCTGCTCCGGCGGCAGCGCGATTGGAGATTGGAGGGGAGGGAGAGGGCGCGACGGCTAGGGTTGGCCACCCAAGCCGCCCGCGTGGTGGTGACCCGGTAAGAAGAAATAAATAACATGTCGTGGATGTCTTGTATTTCCATAGGTTCAAAATAGTAATTGCACTTGGTATGTGGGTCATGATGTGGACAGTTTTAGCATATTGGGGGATGACATGGATAACTTTCAAGAATATATTGGTAGTTAATGGGATATGATGTGGCCTTTAGTGAGGGATGATGTGGATGGATTATATGTAAAGTTTGAAAGCTAATGGATGAATGATGTGTCGATAGCACTGTAGCATCGGACGTATTGTAGCAGCGTCCGGTGCTACTTAAACAGTAGCCTGAAAATCACAAAGATGGCCCGATCTCTTCCATTTCAACTCCAATCAAACCAAAATCATTATTACCTTGCTAATTGTATGATTATCTACTATTATTATATTATTATACTACTAATAAGACTGAAGTGGGGAAAAAAGTTTCGTGCGACAATGTTTTGTCCTGCCCTTTCTGCGACCCCCGTCGCTCGCTCCCCCGCTCAGCCCCGTGCGTCCCCAATCTTCGCCTGATTTTCTGTTGCCGCCCCTCGCCCTTGCCAATCGCCATCGCCCCTCGCGCGCCGCCCCTTCTTGTCTCTTCCCCTGCGCTGCGTCCCACGTCGCTCGCAGCTCGCTCCTCCGCGTGTGCCAATCAACCCGGTGTCACAGAATCTCCGCCACCAATCTGGCTCCCTCGCTCCTCTCCTCCAATCAAGATCTCTCTCCCACTCCAAATCACAAATCGCCGATGGCGGATCCTACTTCGGCCACGATCTCTACTTGCGCCGCCGGCCAGATCCGTGACGCCCTCGACGACCTCGCCACGACCGCACCAGACTCCATGGTTACCAGTACCACGCGGAGAAGAGGATGCCGCACCAGGATCTACCACGACTTGTCGAGGAGTCACGGGCTCACGGCCACCATATCTCCCTGCGGCGCGACACCCATCAGCACTGCACTCCACCACCCGCTCACCCAAGGTCGGACACAACGTGGCTGGGCAGAGAAGGTCGGCCAGGAAGGGAAGGAGGCCGACGGTGGCGGCGTTCCTTGCTGTTGCGTGGGAGCACGGTGACGTCTGGGCTCCGAGGTTCAGCACAGCGCGATACAGCTCTGCCGTCTCCGGCAATGGTCGCCGCCGTGGCCCCCTTCTCCACCACCACGGCCTCCTCCTGTGTCATCCGCATCCCCATCGCAGCATCTTGTGCCACCTCCTCTCGGCCCCTCCCTCCCCAGTCTCCACTCCTTCTCCCTGCACCACAGGGATCTGCTGCAGCAGCGGCAGGAACCTGAGCATCCACGGTCGCATTTGTTCAAGTAAGATTATCTTATGTTTTTAATCTGTCTGATTATAGAGTCTATTTGTTTGCATTTTTCCCTGTCAACCTAATACTTCTCTAGACTGCTCTGCTCTCTATAACTTATATCTCAATAAAGTCGAGCTCACATATTCACATAGAATTTCATGGCTTAGTCGACAGGGACTTCGACGAAGGACTCTTACCAAGGATTAGCAATGTTCATTATTAAGATGAAGTATAAACGATATCTCATCTGCGCCAGATGTTGGCGATTATTTGATAACAAAGGTTAATTTTAGAGAACTTGTTGCTTTCTGTGCTCCCTTTTCACTAAGTAATAATAGTTCTTTTTTCATCTTCAAAGGATGAGAATGTCGCATTAGAGAATGGAAATAGAGATTCATTGCCATTTGATGGTATGGCAGATGCAGAGGTCGAGCAAAGAATGGAGGTTTGTGCCTTTTGACACATCTTGATCCATCACACACACACACACAAAAAAAAAAGACTTCCAGTAACAATCAAATGGGGCCTATTAGCAATGTTTCTAATTACAATTAAGTTAACTAAAACTAAAATTTTAGAAATTTGAGTTTTCTCAGCGCCTTATATTGTGGCAGCACGAATCACATATCCATAGCAAATAGTGTTATAGAAAGTTTCCACTTTCAGTTAAACCTAGAATTCTTGCATTGCATGAAAACTCAAAAAAGCTTCATAACTATGGTGTAATTATTCCATAAGTAAACAATACAAATATCTATGTATTAGTGAGCTCGATGTTTGTCGCGAACAATTTTGTTTATTTGAGGTTCATGACAGCGCGAACAGTTTTTCTTGTGAGTTGCTGTCATTTTGTTAGGCATTTTTATAGTACAAAATTAACTCCCAGCTGTATTTTTCTTGTGAGCCCCACCTTTTTCGTAGTTGTACCATTTGTTTCTCTGATACTCGCTGTAACTACTTTCAGGAAGCCAATGCTCAAGCATTCCATCCAACAGCGGCGAACTTTGTCATGCCCACAGCCACTGCCCAGAATTTTGTTTCGTCTTCAGTTGCACCATTAGCCCCACTTCTTGGCATGATGCTGCATCCATTCAGTCAGCCAGTTGTTCAACCAGGTTTTTCAGATCCAATGCAAGGTTCTCCAGCTAGAGAAGAGGGTGAAGTTTCTAAGTCTAAATTGGATCCAGACACAAGGAGAGGGCTTCTCATATTACAGCATGGTCAACACACAATAGATCCTACACCACCACACCTAGCAATACCACCGGTGCAAGTTCCAGCTCCTCCAGTGCAACCTCGTGGGAGTTGGTTTCCTACAGAGGAAGGGAAAACCCGAGCCTGAAGAGAGGTTCAGCAGGTTTCACTGCAGAATCCGATTGTAAGCTCTATGAGAAAAAGCAACCACCCCATCATTCTTTCTTTGATGGTGGGGATAGTCCTATGTCGTCTGATAGATTTGGCTATCAGAACTAGAGGTTTCCCTCTTAGGTACGTGATTTGTAAAACTTTTGATTGTCTTCATTTGTTAAGTAGCCATGTAGACACTAGGTGACAACTGACAAGCATATGCTTGGTGCTACCACGAACCGGGGATCACCACAGGCTTCAGAACCATGCAATTCCAAAATACAGATCCTTTTCTGGTATGTTTTATCAATTTATTTCTGCCTTTTAGTTTTAGTGTCCACCTTGAGGCCCACTTTCCATGCACTCCCTTGCCATTCTGGTAATCTAATATTGAGACCTGAGATATACATAGCATCATCCATTCCTGTAATCTGAGATTGAGAACTGAAGTTACTCTGGTGCTTGAGCTGATAAAAAGTTGCAACCTGATCATTGCAAGGTTTTTGATATTGGCCTATTTAGTTACTCTAGCGTCGGTTTTCTATCATTGCAATTTTATTTTGATACTATTCATTGGAAGGGTTTGAGCTTGTGAGTAAATCTGCTGATTTACCTAACCATACACACAAAATGGAAAAATGACATGATTTTTAAAAGATCTGTTTTAGTGAACTGCATGACCAGCTATCAAATTGAATTAGCACATGGACCCATGCTATAATTTTATATGCTTTTTTTAGACACATGATAAGTATTGTGATAATTGTATAGGACTCAGGAGACATTGGTGCTTTGACAGGTTCAAGGTGATTGTCAAAGTCATATTTTCTGCAATTTTGGAACGCGTTGACTAAATCAGGTATGCACGTGTCTATAACCTTATAGGAGTAGTGTACATTGACTGTTTTTTCTCAGTGCCATTCAGTGCTTGAATATTTTCTGACAAGTACTCAAAACAGGATTTTCTCCTCTGCCAATCTGCCATTCTGTGCTTGAATGTTTTTTTGACAAGTACTCATGTCCAGGATTCTATATAGATTTTCCGGTACATACTCGTAAGTTAATGGAAATGACATTCCTTTCGGGCTTTCTCTAGACTATGCATCTTAGTGTTGTAGGAAATTAGAGAAGGTAGAAATGTATAGCAACTTTTCATTTGCGATCAGCACACACCTTGATTTTTCGGACAGTGAATAACATGACAATTCATGTTTGAGCCATGTCAAGAAGTGGATTGAAGGTATTTTTTTATTATCTTACTGAATGTTTGTGCTTTTATTTTTCTTCCATTTAGTCCATATATTACATGGTCGCTTGGCTAGGTATTGGGGAGAGAAAATCCGAGAACCTGTGATGGCTAGAACAACGGTTGGCCTTATCGTACGAATATCCAATTTCTTGGACAATTCAATTTATCCTTTTGATTCACCAGGTGAACAGCTACAGTTTTGATTATGATGGGTACCAGTTCTCACGCACATTCTCAAGGACATCTGCTCATGTGCATCAGCAAACATGCAAGTTCCCTCCTCATGCCACGATACTGTTGCTGAATTGTTACCTTGCTGCTTGCTTGGTATTCACCAATGACGACATAGAAGACCTTGAAGCTGGCCTCCTTGTAGTTTAGAGTTGTAACATTACAATTGTTTGAAGTGATTATTTGTAAAGACGTTGAACCTGCCCTCCCTGTTGTAGGTTGATAATTGTATCATTACATTCAAATCAATTGCTTGCATGGTCGCATATTGTAATCAAGAGGTTCAATTATCCATGTGCATCTTTGTTTTTTTCCAAGTTCTTTGAAGGGATCATGTGATAAGTTGTTCTCGTTGTAATGCATAGGTATTTATCTAGATAAGTTTTTGTTCCACTTTATTTTTGAATTAAATTAATTTCACAACATCGTTATCGTCGTGCGATTAGTATGTTTTTAGTATAAAATATTAGCTGTCCCGTAGCAACGTACGGGTACGCTACTTAGTAATTAGCTAATTGAGGAGGGAGCATTGTAGAGTCACCGACATGTTCGGGTGCCAGGCCCGCTCTCAGTCGCCCCCTCCCTCCACCACTGCCCCCGCAGGATTTTGAAACTTCAGTTTGGGCTGGGCCACAGCCCACAGGCCCAGAAAGTTGATGTGAAGTAGTGCATACAGCATCATCCTCTCCTGCCAATTAATTTGCACACACCAACACAAAATTCAGTAAAGTAACTAAGCTGTAGGCCAAATTAATAGTAGCACTGCTTGTGATGACATCGTTAGTCTATTATTACTACATGTTATAGAAGTCATCAGAGTTTATTTTAAATCAGAATAAGTATACATATTTTTCACTGGCTGGAAGATGTTGGAAGTCATCAGAGTCCAACTTGGCTCTATATATACAGTATGGGCTTAGCTAAACTTCTAGAGACTAGAAGTCATGAGTGACAGAGTCAGTCTCTTAACTAACTTACCAACCTCTGCTTGTGTGCAGCATACAGCTGAGCTAGGTCGTCCTGCTGCCTAAAAAAGAGCACACACCAAAACAAACTACGAAATACTAGTAAGATCCTCTGTCTGACTGATCTTTCCATGTCTAGCTACCTGCAGGTTGGTCGATCTGGACCTTACCACCTGCTTTGAACAGTCTCTCGCTGTTTAATTAGCAACGCGTAGTAATCAGCTTTGACATGAAAATGAGGCCTGCCGGCTGCCTCATGCATTCTGCATGCTGAAAGCGAGATCATACCATTATTCCATAATAATCGACTTGAGGTTAGAAAGGCGCATGCATGAGCGGTTAAAACAGACAGCTATAGTATTTTGACTTGCCATTTTTTATCTCTCGGTAGACAGTGACTTTTTACTGATGTGGACCGTCAGTAGACTATTGTTGGCCTCAAACTGAACAGATTTCAGCACTCCTCCCTCCGTCCTCAAATACAAGATAGCCAATTATTTTAAGACCATATAAGAAGTCTAGCAAAAAATAAAACCTAACTTACCCCTCACTAATTAGTTCAGTAGTTAACTTGTTTAATTTGCTAGTAAGACATAGTTTAAAAGCATATGCATGCATGCCATTGATTTAGGCTACTAGTTAAATTAGTAATTTTCGGCAAGATGGATTTTAAAAAGCATGCATGCATATGGTTTAAAAAACGGCACAAGGTAGCCGATCCAGTGCTTAACAGAGCTCGTGCGAATCTCAAGCTTGAGTGCGGAGGCAAAGGCTTTTTTTGCCGAGTGTCTGATTTTGTCGACTGCTAGACACTCGGCAAACAAGTCTTTGCCGAGTGCGGCACTCGGCAAAAAAAGCTTTTGCCGAGTGCCTGAGATTTGGCACTCGGCAAACCTTCAGGCACTCTGCAAAGCACGGGTTTCCTGTAGTGAAGGTACCGATCAGGTTGCTGGAGCTCCTGGCACAGAGATACCAGTGTGCACCCACATCAAAGCCCGAACAGGTGTGTAGGGTCGCTAGGCCTTGAGTTCACAACTGCATGCACATTCGAGAATATCTTACAATTCGAGACAAAATTTTCGGTGTCCTGCATTTTATGACGGAAAGAGTAACTCATAGCACATCAGAAAAGAAAATTGTGTCACTCCTTGGAGAAACTTTAACTTTCACCTTTATTTTCAATATATAGCGCTACTACTCCGGTTGATAGCGTTGTGAATTAATTTTCCTGCACAACCATCAGAATTAATAGAGACCGAAATTCTAGAACGATTAAAATTAAAACTTTTAGTTTCCTGGGGAAGGGGAATAGTGCCTGAGTTGTGACTTGCTTGAGCGTTGTGAGCAGTGGTGCAGACCAAGTGCTGATCGAAGAGATGTCAGATGAGCATGTATGGTGCATGTGTGTACACAATTTCGAATAGATGTAGATGGAATATGTGTGTGTGTTTATACATATATACATGCAGCAGGCGGTCCGTATGATGTACGTACATTGGTGAAGCATACGCCACAAATCTTTTGGATGGATGGATGTATGGTACGTCGATAGACGATGATAGATGCACGCATCCATTTGCAGTCCACGCCATGCATGCATCTGCATTCGAGAGTTTGCAGCATGCATCTGATTGATATCTGAATTTCAGATGTTGGAAGCATGTTTTGTCGTTCTACTCCCTTCATCCAAATTGTAAGTCATTCTAAAAAAATTTTAGAGAGTCAAACTATTTTAACTTTCACCAAATTTATATAATAAGATAATAATATTTACAATATCAACTAAATATTATTAGATTCTTCATCAAATATATTTTTATAGTACATTTATTTGGTCTCATAAATCTTTATATTTCTTTCTATAATTTTGGTCAAAATTAAGATAGTTTGACTCTCCAAGATTTTTGCAACGACTTAAAATTTGGAAAGGAGGGAGTATATATTAGATCAGAGTTTTATCAGAGTTTTATTTGTATTTAATAACATATCACATATATATATATATATATATATATATATATATATATATATATATATATATATATATATATATATATATATATATATATATATATATATGACATACATGGCAGTCTTAATAAAGAGAGAAGAAATAAATTTCATGGTATGAAACTCTCTGCGTACGATTACCAAGTCTCTATGAGTCGTAGAATTAAATGAGAATGAAATTATGGAATAAAATTTTACATTGAGAGTTGATATTTCATCTAAATTTTATTTCATTTCTGTATGACATGGCATCATTGAAAAGAACATAATGAAAGTTTTCGTAGGGTTTCATGCACATTAAATAGGGTGGCACATCAGCTTTTTTTATGAAACTAAGAGGAGAAAGAAGGAAAACGTTTCATTCCCATGAAACGTATTTGCACTGTTTTCAAAACATTGAAAACGTTGTGAAACCTGCACTGACCACTGAGACCCTTATTTCGTTTCATCGTGACTTTTCTTCTTCCAAAAGAGAGCCATGAAACTTTACGCTGTAGAAAAAACCCGTTTTATGTCAAAGTTTCATGCGTTGGTAATGGAGAACTGAAATTTACCATTGAGACTGTCTTGGCAAGGTTTATGCTGGCTTACTGTGTGGTACTGTAGTGCACTAGTAAAAGCCGATAAAGCCTCTACAATTTAGGGGCCTTTTAGATGCATTTTGATTTAGAATTTGGAGCGAGGAATTTTTTTCAATAAGTGTTTAATCATGACCTAAGTAGGCATGAAAATTCATCTCGTGATTTACATGCAAACCGTGCAAATATGCAAAAAATTTTATCTACATCTAATGTTCTATGCATGTGCTGACATATTCGATATGATGGGAATCTTGAAATTTTGAAGTGCATCTGTCGTTATATACATTTTGATCCTCAGAGAGAAAAACTTAGCTACAGTAACACACATGGTGGTGGTGCTATCCATGCGTCCGAGTTCGAAGATGCCGTTGCCAAAGAGAGCCATATATGTACCTAAATCTAAAATAGATAAACTGTTTCAACCTCCAACATACTATTCATATGGGAGGTTTATTTTAGATATGAGGAGAGGACATAAGCCAAATCTGAGTATTCTCTCTTCTAGAAACTCATTTGCAGATATGATTTAGGTATTGTTATTGAAGAAGATAAAAATTGATATTAAATTTATTCACTTGTAGCACAATTTAAACATGAAATGGATATGTATTTTGGATATTGTTGTTAGAAATAGTCTAAGGTTTCCGTTTGCCCGGGACTCCGACTCCCCGCCACAGTGTTAATAATGGAAGCCATAAATCATAAATCTAGCTTCTTCTGGCTCCAAATTTATATCGCGAAAAGAGAGAAAAACTGTTCTGATGAACAATACCGCTACTGTTGTTGTAGGAGGAGCTGCATGCTGGAACCACAAGAAACGTACCGTGCCAAATAGGTGCCGCCCGCAAGTGTCTGCAACTAGCAACACCTGTTGTGTACCAGCCGGCTGCTGGGCGTGCCGGGTGGTCCAGCAGTAGGAGCGGCAGACAAGGCGACGTGCAGGAGATGAACCAGCTGAAGAACCCCATTTAATGCGTACTACATGTTCATCATCATATCATCTGGAGTATAAATACATATCATATCGATCTTCAGCCCGACCCTTATCCAAAATAGATAAATAAATATGTGGCACATATCCCTGGTCCATGCTGCATGCACGGTTATCTTGTAGTACTAGGGTTAGAAGAACAGTATCATTTAATGGTAGGAGAACGGCAAACGTGAAGACGCTCGCAAAGGTGGTCCACGTCCGCCAACAACTTGTGCGTCGTGCGATCGGAGATGTGCAAGGTGTTGTTGTCGCCTTCACTGCAACTATATACGGGCTGTAACTCTAGGTCTCTCGCGTGGATCCACCCCCTCTCTCTCTCTCCCTCCTCTGTCTCGGCGATGGCTAGGGCAGACCCCGGTGCAAGGGCGCCATAGCCCGCCAGCGTGGTGGCGCGGGGCGAGCGCCCCTCCACCCGGCAACTAGCCACCCCTCGCCTGGCGACCCCAGCGTGGCGGCAAAGCGGCTAGGCGAGCCTCACACACCTTAGCGTGGCAGCGCCCCGGCGGCGACAGCGGGCGCGGGCGCGGGCGCGGGCGAGCGGACGGCGTCCTGGACATGTGCGGCCTTCGGCACTACAGTGGTCGTAGGCGCAGGCGAGCGCATGACGGCTTGGGAGGCCCTAGTATGGCGGCAAAGCGGCTAGGTGAGCCTCACACACCTTAGCGTGGCAGCGACAGCGACCGCGGGCGCGGGCGAGCGGACGACGTCCTGGACATGTGCGGCCTTCGGCACTGCAGTGCCCGTAGGCATAGGCGAGCGCAGACGGCTTGGGAGGCCCTGGTCTGGCGGCAAAGCGGCTAGGCGAGCCTCACACGCCTTAGCGTGGCAGCGCCCCGGCGGCGACTGCAAGCGCGGGCGAGCGGACGGCGTCCTGGACATGTGCGGCCTTCTGCACTGCAGTGGCCGTAGGCGCAGGCGAGCGCACGACGGCTTGGGAGGCCCTAGCCTGGCGGTTGAACCCAGGGCGCGCGTGTCCGGGCAAGGGCACCGCCAGGGGCGGATCCAAAGTAGGGTCCAGCTCTCCTACAGCTGGTGCATTTAATTGAAATATTGGAAGGGTGAGATAGAAGAAGATGTAGAGGTACGAAAAAATAGAGAGAAGGAAGAAGAAAAAGAATCAATCCCCTCTTAAATTTTATTCTGCATCCGTTATTGGGCACCGCAGGCCACCAGCGATTTTTTTTAAATAATATTTTTTTATTGATTAATTGCGAATCTAGTATTTAGAATCGAAAAATTGCAAAAATAGCATCCTGTCGGCCATCCAGCAGTCGATAAGGGACCTGTCGGCACTCTAGCAGCCGACAGGCTTACGTGTCAGCTGCCGCGCAGCCGACAAGCGTCGACAGCGACTGTCGGCGCCGACAGGAGTCCTGTCGGCTTCTGGAGGGCGGATAGGCCCAGTCGGCATTCGGGCAGCCGATAGGCCTGTCGGCTCACCGGAGACCGACAGGCCACTACTACCGTGTCCTTTTTCATTTTAATGTTCATTTTCACGTTTTTTTCATATTCGTTATACGGTTCAATCCGAAAACTTAACTTACTCGCGGCTTGCTAGACTGTTCTATAAATGAAGTGTGTTGCAAACTACGAAAAATAGAATTAAAACAACACATGTTCAATTTAAAAGAGTAACCCAGCGATACATGAAATGAGCGGTGCGTGGCATATGTGGTTTGCAATGGCATGTGTGTGTGACTCTGGTAAGAGCCCACAGACTATTGTAAACATGTCTTAGGGAATTTAACTTGCTGGGTCTATTACATTGTTCTACTGGATGCAGCGTGGTTGTTTGCCCTTGTTGTCGCGCCGTGAAGACGGTTCCGCTGCATCCCTCTTGTTCTTGAGTGCTGCCTCTCGCGCTTTAAGCTCTTCCTCTTTACGCTTGATGATTGCTTCACACAAGCTTAACTCCTCCCTCCTCCTGATAAGATCTTCCTCCTTAGCTTTGAGACGGATCTGATCTGCCCTGATCTGTCGCTCTTTGTCCTCCCTGATTTTGCATTCAACCTCACGAGCCTCATTCATCCTCAGAAGATATTGAGCTTTGTCTTCAAGCTCCTTCGAACGCCTCTGAGGCCATACGGGCATCTCCCGATCCACCCATTGGATCCACTTGCAAGGCTACATGTGTGGATGTAAATGATCAAATTGTGTATAGTTTACGAGAAATGAAAGAAGAAGTTGTTGATAGTACCATGAAGTCGTCATCCAGATCTGGGCACCCGAAGTACCTACACCCATAGTGTCGGTCCAACTCCATCCACACGCACAACCTAGTGACAAACCCACAACGACACTTTGGCCGCTCACGCCACGACGGTAGCTGAGTTAGGTCAGATGTCCATGACGACATTGTAGTTGAATGACGAGGGTTTGGAGAAGAAAATGTGTGGTATGCTAACTCGTCGGATGTCTTTAAATAGGACAGGCATGGAGTGAAGGAGTAATTTCATAGACCCCAGCCTATTCCGACTTAGTCCTTTATAGGCTTTACACAAATAATTGCGAGTAGCCTGTTGCTCACCTCAGAGTACACAACGAGTAGCCTTTTCAGTGTATTGGCAAACCAAGAGCCTGTTTAACCAGTCGGAATTAACAGCGACTAGCCTTTTCAGTGATTCAGAGGGCTTGCGAATAGGCTTTTCAGTGCATAGCCTTTTCAGTGATTGCGACTGCACAGTGTGTAGCCTTTTCAGTGACTTTGGCAGACCGAGAATCTAGACTTTTCAGTGATTCAGAGGGCTTGCGAATAGGCTTTTCAGTGCATAGCCTTTTCAGTGCTTGCGACTGCACAGTG
Source organism: Eremochloa ophiuroides (assembly GCA_038502445.1). Lineage (NCBI taxonomy): Eukaryota > Viridiplantae > Streptophyta > Magnoliopsida > Poales > Poaceae > Eremochloa > Eremochloa ophiuroides. Next base: position 602,084 of record JAHLJS010000008.1, on the reverse strand, counting down.
CGTAGCCTTTTCAGTGACTTTGGCAGACCGAGAATCTAGACTTTTCAGTGATTCAGATGACTTACGAATAAGCTTTTTAGTGCATAGCCTTTTCAGCGAGTTATCAATTCAATTCATGACGTCTTCAGTGATTGCGACTGCACAATGAGTAGCCTTTTCAGTGACTTTGACAGACCGAGAATCTAGCCTTTTCAGAGTACTTCAAAGTGTTGTGCTCAATTAACCCTGCATTAATTCAGTTCTATTCAAACGCAATGTCACCCCTCGGCTGCCTCTATAAATATGGGACGGTGCTAGGAAACATCACCAGCAATACAAGATGTCTGAACCAAAGAAATGGGGGTTTGGGGTTGGGAAGCTCAAGGGCACGGTGGACAGCAAGGGCCCGCCAATAATGTGGGATGATGTGGGTAGTCTTGGTCCCGATGAGTTCGACGAACTCATCGACAGGTTTCCAGAAGAGAGCAAGAGTGATTATGGTCCACAAAGACCTCTGAGGGAGTACGTGAAGAAGGATAAAGATGTGTGGCCGAAGTGCAGGCATGGCGAGGACTGCCTTGTGCAGATGTACACCGAGGGCAAGATACACGGGGGCTGGCGATTCTTCAAGTGTCCCTATGCATATGTAGTGTTATATTGTCCCTTTTCGGTAATGTATTTCGCAACATAAACGAACGTTAACAAATCTATTCATCGCAGACCTCGTGGGCAGAAGACAATTGCGGGTTCACTAAGTGGGTGGACCCGCTACCTATTACCCCGCATTTGGAATACATCTGGTACCTGCAGGACCGCATCGGCTCGCTCGGCCCAAGCTACAGCTCGAGCCACAATAAGGAGGAAGATGAGGAAGAAGGCAACAGTGGAGCCACATCGCAGGAGCCAAAATGCACAGACCCGTACTGCCGCTGCCCTCATCACAAGAATAGTGGTACTCCGCCGAAATCGCCACCGCCACCACCTCCGCCAATTGGCGGTTACTATGGGGAAGGTGCCACTCAGCTCAATATGTGGCAGCACTACTAGTAGGCTGTCCGATTGTCCATCTATGTGTGTGATGCATGTTTCAATTACCTAAGGCATGTTAGGTGTAGTGCAGAGAGTCTGAACCCTTGTTTTGTTCGGGTTCTCACATGCCATTTCGTGTATTCGTTTTATGTTTTAATTTGCAAAGGCATATTAAGGTCCACACATGCCGTTTCATGTGTTGTGCTTGTTCGTATCGTTTCGTAATAAGTTTGAGAAGAGAAGAAATGTCCGTAATTTGAGCGTACTGGAGCGTTGCCTCCATTTAATGAAATGAAAAGCACAAATACGATTGGACAGAATACTAATGCATCAGTACGTAACATCCACAGAAACTTGTGATCATACATGCATACGTCCTCAATCTGCACGACGCCCACGCTTAGGGCCCTGGCGACGAATCTGCTTAGTAGAAAAAGTGAACTGTTGTGGAGGGCGATGCTGGCGAGGTGGTGGGGTCGGGTCTACAGGCTGAGACGGCTGCATCGGCTGGGTCGGCAGCGGTGCACCAAAAAGCTGTGAGGGGCCGGCCTCATCTGGACGTCTAGGCGGAGTACCGCCTATGTCAAAGCTCCCGAAGCTGCTAGCCCCCTCTGTGTACTCGCTGGCAGAAGGAAGTGTCCCTGCACAAACCAAAGTGTGGTCATGTCACGTATGCGGTGCACGTTACATACAAATGTATTAAATAAATGACAATCGAAGAAGTAGCTAGGCGCGTGAGACGAGAACGTCGTACGGAGCCACCTCCGGGAGGCACGGAAGTACCTGCAGGCTGGCCCTGGTCGTCGAGCCCAACGGTGTCGTCCGTGGTGTACCGGCACGATGCTCGACGTACGCCCGCCAAGCATAGTTGCCCCAGTCGTCGAAGGGCGGCCACCAACTCGAGCCTACCAACCTGTGGAGGGTTCTGCTCGTAGCGCTGCGCATACGACAGAAGCTTCTGGCCAACGTCCGTGCATATATCTGTTTTCAAAGCGGTCATATATCGTTAGAGATATTGCTGTTAGTCATTACCAAAGTCATAGTAACAACGAAATTAATTAAAAAAATTATCGTTATCAGCGCATGGAACGCAGCTGATGGCTCCATCGCGAAGGTGTCTGTGATCTCTGCTTCGTGTGGCTCGGCCTCCGCCGGCACTGGGAAGCAACGAATGCGCGTGGCTCGGTGCAACCAACGCAAGTACTGGGGGTAACCGGCCTCTACGAAAGGCCCACCTAGGTCGTGCACGTCGGTCGGCGCCTCTGCCCACGCGGCCACCGAGGGCGCCACCCTGTCCACCCAAGACTGCTCGAACGCTATCCCTTGGCCTTTCCGACTCTACCTGGAAAACAACAAATAATAAATAAAGTTGTCGAACCAAAACAAATTGATTACATTAATAGAACACATACCCGTGGGACGCGTCAAGCTTCAGCCGAGGAAGAGGGAACACCTGCGCGCGGCCAAACTGACGAGCCATACGTTCCGGACAGTACGGCTCGACGCAAACGTCGAACACCAGCCATTTCCTAGTGAGCCAAAACTCCTGGTCACGGTAGCACAACTCGGACACGTAGTGTGGAGCCCTGGCCTGAACGTCGTGTGGTGCGTAGGGAGTCCACCGAACCCTGTCAGGTGTAAGTTGGTCCATCGCGACAACGTATGCCGTGTACGTGCCTCTAGCCGTGCCTGTTGCCCACGTCGGCTGCAAAACAAGAACCATTAGAACTCGTCGTCACAGAAACAAAATTAAGCTGAAAGGAGGATACGTACGTCGCGACACAACCAAAGTGTGCCCATCGTCGGCGCGTCGATCTCGTCAGGCACACCAAACTCATCGAACATGTACATCCCGTCGTCATACGCCTCGTACGACGACAGGGTCGGCCGCCCGATGTCTAACCGCTCAAAGGACCATAACATCAGCAGCAGCGGACAACCAGCCAACGTGCCTGACGCCGTCCTCCGAGTGCAGGCGTCACAAAGTGCTCGGTACGTACCTGCCAGCACCGCCGAGCCCCAACTGTACTGGGGGATAGCGTCAAGTGGTGCGTACGCTGTCTGCACCGCATAGTGGACGAAGTGCTTGTCGACGGTGTCGTGGTGGGAGCTGGTGAAGAGTACCCAACCGAACAGCCACAACAAGTACGCCTCCAGGTGTCGCTCCACCCTCCACTCGGGGTCGGCTTCCGTGAACCTCTCCGCACGGAACTGAGACAACCACGCCTTGGGCGGGCCGTGGCTCTCGTGGAAGCTGAACTGCTCCTGTCCGGCCTCAGGGTTGAGAGCACCCTGGAACCGCTGCAGTAACTGCTCCTCCCAGTCCCCGGCCACGGCAACCGGGCCTACAGGAGCACCGGCGAGGGGTAGACCGAAGAGCATGGCCACGTCCTCCAAAGTGACGGTCACCTCGCCAACTGGAAGGTGGAACGTGTGCGTCTCCGGTCGCCAACGGTCGACCCAAGCGGAGAGTAGGGCACGGTCCACCGGGAAACGTGCGCTCCTCTCTCGGTGTCGCTCTACAAGACGAGCGAACGGGAGAAGACCAGCTGCACGTAGCCTATAAGCAACAATATTACACAGATTAGTATAATGCAATGTGTGAGAAAACTTCGTACAAGGTAAGCACCACAGTTACCTGAGAACCCAGCGCGGGTCAAGCAGCTACAGCTCGTCGTGGGTACGTAGGCGGAGGGCTGGTGGAAACTGCCCATCCACCAAGTTTGAGCGGTGCCTCTGGTCGACAATGGGGTTGATCAGCTCCATACCTGCCATTGTTCGGAAAAATAAAATTAAAACCATATCGAAATTGTAGAAAACTGAAATCATAATAATACAGAACAATTACGTAATAAAAGTAGTACATAGTAAACAAATCACGACACCACAAGTCTTATATTACATCACTTGCACAAAATAAGTAGTACATACGAAAAAATTACAACACTACCAGTCTCATATGACAACACTTGTGCAATGTAAGTAGTACGTAGTAAAAAATTACAACACTACAAATCTTATGTTACAACACTTGCACAATATAATTAGTACGCAATATAAAAACTACAACACTTCCGAAGCATTGCTATGCGGACGGGCCGCCTCGACTGCCCTTTCGAGCTGATCGATGTAGAATAAGCCGCACTTCCGTACCATCAGGAACCCTTTCTGTCGGATACATATCACAATTTTTCCTCAAATGGTTGCCACCGCAAGCAAGGCAGTATGGACGCTTGTCACCAGCTTCAGAAATGTCCATATCATTCCTAATACGACGACTCTTGCGACACCCCTTTGTGTCAACCCTTTTTTCGGGATCCGGCGACCAATAACGATCGCAATCCGCAACTCGCCTTGTAAAATCAGCAATGGCCCGCCACCCTCGAAGCTCGCCAGACCATGTGTTCAGCACATTCTCCTTTCTGAAGTAAGGGGACACAAATGTCATCGGGACGTTGCATTTCCCGCAAGCAGCAAGCACATAGAAGCACGGATAATGGTAGTACTTCGGCTTGTTGCATGTGCACTCGCACTTGTTCAGTTCTGGCCACAGTTGACACTCCATAGTTAATTCGCTCGGACCAGTGCCAAGTCCACCCTTATCACGCACCCGAACTTCGAAGACGAGGTCCCAATTGCCAACGTGAAAGACGTTATGCATGGCCCCTTTCACACTTTTTCGTCTAGGTATGCAGAAACCTTGAACGCAAATGTCATAATTGGATTCTGGGCTACTAAGGTCGCTGCTGCACAACGTTCTCATAGATAAACCATTGTACCTCTCAGGATACCCACAAAAAGTGCAACCAAAGGAAGGGATCGTGTATCTTTCAGCACCCAGTTGTAAACCTCTGCGAGATTCGTGGTCATTATGCCATAACGTGCACCGTGCATGTCATGTAACAAAGACCACTTCTCTCGGTCCTCCTCTTTAATCCATTCTGAGAAACTAGTTACTGACCTGCCCCCCTTACGTCGACTAGTTTTGCTTCTAGGCTCGCTTGGTAGTGGTGGAAGGCCCTACGGCTCCTCCTCTGTTGCCACAACAGGTCGCCTGCGCACATCTTTCATGTGGCTCCGGGTAAGCTCATCTAGCCGTTCTCAGATGAAGTCAAATTTTCTTTTCTGGTTCTGCTTACATAGCCGCTTGAACAGGTCCTGCAGACGCTTGCTCTTGAACTGTTTATAAAAATTTACAGCTAAATGCCTCATGCACCAACGACTTTCTATATCGGGCCGTTGAACCTCTGCATCGTCACCATTCTTCAACTTCTGCACCGCATTCAGTAAGCCTGCATTCCGATCATGCAACACACAAACATTCTCCCTTTCTTCCACTAAAGCTCGTTTGAGCCACTTAAGGAACCACAACCAACTCTCGTTGTTCTCCGATTCAACCAAGCCAAAAGCAATCGGAACAACCTGACTGTTACCATCAACCCCAATAACTGTTAGCAAAGTACCTCTGTATTGCCCAGTCAGGAATGTACCATCCACGCATAGCACAGGTCGGCAATACTTGAAGCCCCATCTCATGCACCCGAAGCACCAAAAGGCTCTCTTAAGGACACGGTCCCCGTCGACGTTGATATGGTCCTCATAATCAATCACGGTGCCAGGGTTTCTAGCTTATAGGGTTTGTAAGAGTGTTGGAAGGTGGTGATATGAATCCTTGTACGTTCCAAATCGCTTCTCCAAAGCTAACTGTTTTGCTCTCCAAGCCATGTCGTAAGATATGTCATATCCGTATCTATTCCGTATAGCCAGCATTATCCGGAAATGAGAAATACCAAGTTTTTCAACAATCTCCCCATGCATCTCATTTGCCACGAACTGTGCTGTCATGTTTCGATGCTTGGTCAGCGTCGACTCCAGCAAGCAACTATGTGGCTGCACAATAGTAGCTATGAAGTTGCTCTCCGTACATGGCATATGACCATGAACACGCCAAGTGCACCCTGGGCTGACGCACTTAACGTCCCACGTCTTGGGGTTGGAAATAACAACCCTAAACTGCCTCTTGTCACAATAAGCCCACCGCCTGACGACGTGCTGCAGATGAACCTTGTCATGAAACATCTGCCATGCATCACCTCCGTCCTTGAATACTCCCACGCCGAGTGATGACTATCATCCACCGTCATGGCATCTGGTGAGAAGTTAGTCCATTCCGCGGGGATGTCGGTCTCGTCTTCGAACCTCTTGCTAGCGTGCTCATCCACAAATGTCAGGTGCTCTGCATTGTCAAGTTCCATCTGTTCCACGATTCTTTCATCCTCCTCGCCCTCGTCAGCTTCCATGTTCGTACTGAAACCTTGTTCTTCCGCATCCTCTGCCCAGTGCTTAATCCCTCCAGAATCGGGAACCAAGGTCTGCTCAGCATTTGTTGCATATTATTGTTATCCTGAATCCTCTGTCCCCAACTGAACATCGTATGAATCGTAAACATAGGTCTGCTCTTTGTTTGTGGCCTCTAAGTCCTCTACTTCTCGAACTGTGCTGCTACTCTCTCCTTGCATGGCGCCGTCGATGAACTGAACAAGCACGATGTTGCCAAAACCACGTTCCAAAGCATTACTGACGAGAAACTTCCATTTGTTCGTATTGCTTGCCTCGTATAGCTCCCATCTCCATCCATTGTCCCATAACCTGGGCACCAACATACTAATCTTCAAACGTTGCTGCGACGGTGGAAAACCAAACCATTCATGCAACCAGGCTAATACTTGTCTCCGGCTGTGATCCAACGGTGAGTTCAATTGTGTGTCAAAGAACTGGAACGGACTAAGGTCTACACCGCTATCCCCAGTTCTGATTTCACCCTTGCCATAGTAAATTCTGAAATGAACTAGATCAGACGACATTCCTGCTCCCATCGTTAAAATTACACTGTCAGTTGAATATTGGTATAACCCCTAAACCCTATCATGACATTAATTACAAAAACTAATATAAGTAGACAAAAAATTCCTAACTCAAATAACCCTAAACCAAATAAACAAGTACTACTAGAGAAAATAAAAAATAATCCTTAAAATAAACTAATACTTACATAAATAAACTAACACTAACTGCATAAATAAACTAAAAGTAACTATTCCTACAATTCTAATAAATAATCCTAACAAAGAAAGTAATCCGAAAAACAAAATAAACCAACCCTAACTAACTAAATCAACTAACCTAACCGTAAATAAACAACTAAAGAAACTAACCTAACCTTAACTAACCCTAATAAAAAAAACTAAATAACCCTAAATCCACGGTTCAATAATGTACAACTAAAAGTTACCCTAATCGAATCGACAACTATAAATAACCCTAAACTAATCTACAACTAAAACGAATCCTAAATTAATGTACGACTAAAAATAACCCTAAACGAAACTACATCTCAAACTAACCCTAAACTAATGTACCACTAAAACTAACTCTAATTCTAAAATAATTTACAATTTTCTCAAATTCTGAACTAATTTAAAAATAATTACAACTTCCTCTAAACTAACCCTAACCCTAAATCTAACTAACCCTAAATACCTAATTTTATCTAAACTAAATAAATAAAGTAATCAAATTTATAAAAAAAACAGAAATCTAACAAAATAGAAAAAAAGGAAAACTTACCCGGTGGCGACCGACGACGGCGGTGGCTAGCCGTCCGTGGCCTCGCGCCCGCGCGGGGACGGTGGAGGGCGGCGGCGGGGGCCCCTCCGCCGGATCCGCCTGCTGGGGGCGGCGGACGGCGGCCGGAGCGGCGGGACGGTGCCTGGCGGCGGCGAGGGCGCGGTGAGAGAGAGAGAGAGAGCGCGCGCGCGAGCGAGCGGCGCCGGGAGGGAGGAGATGGCCGCGGAAGATATAGGGACCTATCGGCTCCTCGGCGGCCGACAGACCCCTATCAGGTCACGAGGGGTCGACAAGCCCGTGAACTTCGGCTCGGCCCGCTGGCGTGGCGAACTAGTCGGCCCTGGAGCAGCAGATAAGGTCCTGTCGGCTCCTCAGCGGCCGACAGGTCCCTAATCGGCTTTCCAGCGGCCGACAGGGTGCTATTTTTGTAATTTTTCGATTCCAAATACTAGATTCGCAATTAATCAATAAAAAAATTATTTAAAAAAATTCGCCACCAGCTTGCGACTATATTGCCCCTTTCTTCAACCATCAATTTTACTATATTTGCTACTATTGATATAGTTTGTTATTTTGTCTTGTCGAAAGTAAGTGTGTGTGTATATACACACTTATAGTTGATACTTGTATATACATGCATATATTACCGTCTAAACTTTGGAGTTTGGAGTATGTACATATACTATGCAAGTAGTAGTAGTATATACAAAACAAAATCTCTTGAGCAAGACACACTTCAATGATTAGCAGCTGGCCAATCATCATCCATCTGTGTGTTGAAAACAAAATAAATTAATCAATGACAAGTAGAGTATGCATGCATGCTAGCTACGGCCACGGTTTATATATACGTGAAGTACGTGCGTGGCACAACTGCATCGCTCTCATGTGAAACGGGCCTTAAAATTTTGTCTAGCGACGCCGGCAGTGGTTGCTGGTTCTTCGTATGTAGCCCCTGCCATCTCTTTCCCTTGTCGTTCATCGTAGTACTCTCTCTCCACCGTCTTATTAAATTATTAACTATAAATAAATAAATATATATATATATATATATAGGGGACATGTACATATATAATATATGGTATATACATGAGATTATGTTAAGTAATTCTAAAGTGTTTTTGTTAAAAAGAGAAGAGAAGAGAAATTAAAAAGATGGGCGGTCTCCAACGGCGGCGACGGCGACACGAGGCCGCTGGGGGCTGTCGCGTTGCGCGCCGCACGTGCACGAGCGAGCGACGCGTGGACCAATGGGACGCCGCGTAGTAACATGGACGCCATGTGCGGGGAGGGGAGCGCCGCGGCGAGAATACGACAACCGCGTCGGGCGCCGCGCCGGAGGCCGGGCCCACCGACAGTTCCTCCTTTTCTTTTTCTTTTTCTTTTCCTCTTTGCCTTTCTTTTGTTTTTTTATTTATTAGTACTATTAGTTTTATACTACTGCAGTACTGCTACTACTTTTCTTTCTCGCGAGTCCGCGATGGCAGCAAACGTCTCTGCAATAAAATCTGGAGTACGTACTCCAACAGTCCAAGGGGGTTAGTGCTGATTTCATTAATTAATTAATTAATTAATCAGTCGCCCTCTATGTCTATAAATAAATTCTAAATTAAAGCTACAGTTGAGACACTGACAAGAGAGATATCTCAATATACTCTATATTTGACTATACTCCTGTGTTATTTGATAATGAAAACCATCACAAGAAAATAAGAAGCATACTATGTTCAAATTTGGTTTTTATAAGCTGGTGGCGGATGTATGGAAAAAAAAAGCAAGAGGGTTTGACACCACTACAACAATAATATTGTGAGAAGAAAAAAATGCTATGGTTGATGGTATCATGAGTTTCATACCTTTTAGGATTTCCTTTCGAAGATCTTTAGTAGGATAAAACTTAGATTCTTGGCATAATTTGGTTTTATAGCTTATAGACGTACATTTAAATGATCAAGTGAATATTTTCAGCTGGTCTGTCCATCCAAATGGATGTTTTTTCAGTAGATCAATGTTTAAAGCTATGTTGATTCAGATTGTATGCCATATAACATAGACTAATGGAAAATCAAGATACCTTTTAAGGTAAAAGTTTTCCTTTGGTTTCTGTACAAAGGGGTTACGCTTACCAAAGTAACTTAATTAAGAGAAATTGGCATGAAAATGAGAAATGTTGTTTTGTAATAACCTTAAGACTATACAATATTTATGTTTTGACTGTGTTCTAGCTAAGTTTATTTGGCGAGTGGTACAGTTAACTGTTGGCCTTGGACCTTCCTAAAAGTGTAACACACATGTTTGGAGCATGGCTAGAAAATGATAAGTAAAAAAACTCTTAGTTCTAGTAGGGGGCATGCGGCATGTGCCGGGCTACATGGTAAGTGATACTACCTTCGTATCGAATTTAGAAGTCATTTAGTACAATGACACAGTCTTCAAAACATGACTTTGACTTCATATTTGTATAAAAAATATTTATTAAAAAGTGATATATGTATACTTTTATCAAAGTATATTTGAAGACAAATCAATTTATATAGTTTTCATATTTTAAAACTCAATAATTTAAAAGTTATTCATGATTTATATTCCCGATGTTTAACCAAGACCTTTTCCAAAACGACTTCTAAATCCGATACGGAGGGAGTACATGTATACTTTCATAAAAGTATTTTTCAAAACAAGTCTATTCATATGATTTTGCATTTCCGAACATAATAAATAAAACCTATTTATGATTTATATTTTCAATGTTACCAAAACCTTGTCAAAAATGACTTTTTTTACCGACCTCGAAGGAGTATGGTTTTAAATTGGTACAATTTCATTCTTTAAAGAAGGAATCAACATGACATAAAAAAGGCAATATCTTTGAAAACTTAACTGGTACTGTTTTAGGTCCAAAAATCATGAAAATTTAACTGGTACTGTTTTAGGTCCAGATCTAACTGTTGGTGAAGTTTGGCATCAAATGGAAGTAGTTAAATATTTATTAGATTAGATATTGGTTTAAGTGATTTATAATCGGAATAGGAAATGAAATAAATGTTGAATGGTGTGATTTTTGGATTGATTGAGATTCTAGGTCAATCACTTTTATGACCTAGGGCTTTGTGAATTAGAGTAATTTTGGCTAGCCTATGGTAGGGTCTTGATCACGAGTGTGCCTTATTTATTATTGAATTTTATCTGTCACTTCATGCATTCATGCATTCATCATTGCACACGTATAGTTACCGAGAATCTGGAGATCAAGTCCGAGGATCCAGCTGAGGAGGTTGCTTTGGAGATTGTGCAAGGCTTTGATATTTGTGGCACTGACCCGGATCCGACACTCTACACCATCCAAGACAAGCCCCGGTGCATTTGCCCTTCCTTGCTATTTTAAAATGTGTGTCACTTGAGTTAATCTATTGCATTAGGTTAATAGGAGTTGATTGACAACCCATTTATGCATTACCATCCTTGACCACTGATCAATACCTGAGAACCTGATTTTATAAAGTATTGCAAAATGCTTAGACATGCTAAATAATTAGATTTGTAAAAATGCTATTTTGAACGGTGATGAGACTAATCAAATGAATCACTTTATGGGAATGGTATGCCCTTGTTGGTTGGCAGTGTTCCTAGCTAGTTCATTATCATTCTCGGGGATGGGTTTTTCCGTTTGGTCGACCATCTGTTTGGGATAGAGTCCCAACGATCCTCACCATCGGAAAGGGATGTAAAAACCGGGTAGTTACCAGTGTACTTGTGTTAGAGTCCCAATGCATGGTTTCTAACGGAAAAATATTAGGAACCGTTCGTTGTCAGGCCTGCTGTGATCAAGACTTTGCAACTAGCCACATACTACGGGAAGCCTCTGACTCCGGCGGCTCTACTGCTGGAACCGACAACCACGCATTGGGAGTGGAGAGATGGCGAGAGTAGCGTGTACCCTCGTGGCCGTCGTGCCTGGAGACGAGAGGAGTACTGTGCTCTCGGGTGGCGCAGGACCGGTTCCGGGGTATGAAAAGCTGTGGTAGGGGGGTTGGCGTATGCAAGCTTAAGTGCTACATACGCAGTGTAGATAGGGATCCCCAGCTGGGTATTAATCGATTCGAATCGTCGTTGCTCCTCGGTTATGGAGACTTGATCCTCACCCCTACATCGAATAGTGGTTCGGAACTAGGAGGTTTTTGAATAGATAAAGCAAATGAAAGAATGTTGATATATGAGAAAGAAGTTGGAGATTTGGTTAATGGTGAATAGTATTATTGATATAAAATATTGAGGCACGACTAGTAACGCTTTTCCGCAAAACTCTGGAACTCTTGCTAAAGCCTTACCTTGACTCCCCTCAGCCTGCATTCCTGAGTCTAATTTTACACTCTTAGTCGGGTAAGTCTTGTGGAGTACCCCATGTACTCAGGGTTTGTTAACCCCGTTGCAGGAGGGCAGCAGGAGCCTGAAGTCTGTCTCGCTCCGTGCTGCGTCACTATCGTCCAGGAGAGTGAAGAAGAATAAGGTTGAACCCGTGGGCAGGATTCGTGTAATATTTATCTATCTGTTGTACTGTTGGTTCTACCGCTACTGCTACCCTTTTTAAATTATGGTCTGTAATAACTGCACCTAATTTTCATTCGAACATTGGTTTGTAATATTAAGTACTATTTACTCTGCCGTATTTTTACTCTGATGTATTTTGTTATGAATTGTTGTAATCCTGTAATGGCTTCGCAATGGGAACCTGTCAGATATAACGGGTGCTTATGTAGCCCGGCAGAGCCCGCCTAGGTCATCTGGAACACGAGCTCGGCTGTCAGACGTCATTAGTGGCGGTGACAGGTGCATGTGGGCCACGTGATTTAGGCGGTTCTGTTACGGCTGGTATCAGAGAGTTCCTTTGCTAAATCATTGCTGGTTACTTTTTGAAAACTTCAAAATGTTTTGGATCATAAAAAAACATAAACTGTTATTTTGAGTCCAAACTGCTTACAATCTTACCTTACTCGGTAGTTCTTATCTGGTTCTGTAATTTATCTTATTATGGTTATGGTAGCAGGTGGAACAACATTATTAACATTAGCCCTATGTTCAAACTATTTATACTTTGATTTATATTGCATGATTTGAAATTCGTAAGTACGTGCATGCATCATGATAATCACACATGTTAATAACTTCCTCCTTAAAAGTGGGTGTATGGGTTAGGAACTATCACACCTATTCTTACTAGCCTATTATATCCTCACTAATTCAAACTTACCTTTCCAGCTGGCACGTTCTAAGTTGACGGCACGCAAGATGACTGGTCCCCGTGGAGTTCCGCGCCACCAGTTGGCACCGCGCGACGGTGAGGTGGCGTCCGGCAGCCGTCCACCCCGCCGCAGCCGTAAGGAATTGAAGAAGGAGATCAAGGAGCTGCACAGAGAGATAAGTCTCATGAGGGAGGACTTCCAAGTGGCCCGGGCTGATCACTACCGGGATGTGAGGACCAACAGAGACCTACGGCGGGAGATCGACTGCCTGACTCAGGAGAGGGATCAGGCTTTGGAGCAGGACGGCATGGCCCGTGAGAGGGTTGAGGAGCTGGAGGGGTACATTGAGAACCTTGAGTGGAACAACGGCATGCTGCACGAGGAGGTGTATAGGCTGAACGATCAGCTTAATCCGATTCTGGTTCCACGAGAGGAGGAGCCTGAGGAGGGTGTTGTCATAGGACCCGATGAGGAGTATTATGACAGTGAGGCTACGGAGGATGGTTACTTTAAGGCAGTCGACCCAATGGAGGATGTAGTCGTTGAAGAGGATGACGAGGAGGAGGTTGTCGTCATCGACTAGGCTAGTCTTAGGACTAGTGGTTTTAGTCTTCTGTTATCCGAGTGTTGTAATCGTAGTGCCAAGAACCGTAGTCTGGGGGGGTCCTGTTGTGATTCGTGTGTGTTGAACCTTGTTATATTTGATGTTTTAAGTTGTAATGCTATTATGTTTTTAATTATGCAATGTGAGTCCTTAGTGGTTGTCTTAAAAACAGATGGTCAACACTCGCTCGACTGGTGCTGGTACTTCTGACGAAGGAGCTGCTCCCTACCCACCACCCATTCCACCAACCTTAGCAGATGCCATCGCAGCCCTGACTAATGCAGCCAACGCTATGGCCCAAAACCGAGAAAATCGTGGCGGGCGTCGAGGCCGCCGCGAAGATGAGGAAACCACCTATGTGGACTTCACTGAAACCCGTCCCCCAGTATTCACAAAAGCCGAAGAACCCTTGGAGGCCGATGACTGGCTCCGTACTATGGAGCAGAAGTTCAGCTTGATTTGCTACACGGAAATCCAAAAGCCACTATTCGCGGCTCAGCAGCTGCGTGGTCCGGCCAGTGCCTGGTACGCCAACCTGTTGTCTGCACAGCCCGAGGGGCATCAGCTTACTTGAGCAGAGTTCCGCGAAGCTTTCCGAGCACATTACATCCCTGCAGGTGTAATGAAAATGAAACTGGATCAGTTCTTAGCTTTGCAGCAGAAGGATTCTTCTGTGATGCAATATGTGAACCAATTCAACCATCTTGCCTAGTATGCTCCTGAACACACCAATACTGACCAAAAGAAGAAAGATTGCTTTGTCAGGGGCCTAAACTTCAAGATCCAGCGTAGCTTATCTAACAGCCTTAACTGCTCATATCACGAAGCTGTAAACAGCGCCATTGCTTACGAAGAAAGTGATCCTAAGCATCAAGATGAGAAGAAGAAAAAGAAATCAAGCTTTTCTGGCGGTCAAAAATGCCAGAAGATCATCTATCATCCTACTCACCACAACCGTCCAGCTTACCCCCAGCAGCAAGTCGTGGTACGCACCGCGGCTACCTCTCATACTTCAAACCAACAGAACACCACTCAGCCAAATGCCCCAGGCGTTCATATCAATACACCTCAGACCATCTACAATCATCGTTGCTACAACTGTGGCAAGATGGGACATTGGGCTTGTGATTGTCCATATCCCAAGAAATACAATCAAAATGCCCAAAAAGGTCCTGAACAGCAGCAGCAGCAGCATCAGAATCAGCACCGTGGCCAGCAGCACCAGGCTCAGAAGGTTAAACTTGTCAAGAAGGCAGGACATGTCTATTATACTCATGTGGATGACATATCTGCAGGAGAGCCCGTCATGATGGGTAGGTTTCCTATCGCTAGTCACCCTGCTATTACACTTTTTGATTCTGGTGCATCACATTCATTCATCAATCGTACATTTGTGGTAAAGCATGAGATTCCAATTGGAGAAATAAAGGAAAACTTCCTTATACATTCGCCCGGAGGGCGTATAAATACTAAGGAGGTAGTGCATCGAGTACCTATCAAGTTAGGTGGGCATATATTCCCAACCACCATGATAGTACTCAAAGATCAGGACATAGGTGTCATATTAGGTATGAATTGGATGTATCAGCATAAGGCTCTGATCGATGTGCTGAATAGGACCATAAAAGTCAGCATACCTGGTAGTCAATCTCAGCTCCTTATCCAGTTACCACTACCCGTGAGAATGGTTGAAAAGTCTGTGCAGAGGCTGTGTGCCACCTCAGTCCAAGAAATCCAAAATATTCTGGTAGTCTGTGAATTTTCGGATGTATTTCCTGATGATCTACCCGGTCTGCCACCTGACCGTGACATGGAGTTCGCTATTGAGTTGAAGCCGGAAACTACACCCATATCCCGTAGAGCCTATAGGATGCCTCCCAAGGAATTAGCCGAACTTAAAATTCAACTGCAAGACCTGCTTGATAAGGGTTTCATCCGACCAAGTTCGTCTCCCTGGGGTTGTCCTGCTATATTTGTGAAAAAGAAGGACAAGTCACTTAGACTCTGTGTCGATTATCGCCCACTCAACGAGGTCACCATTAAAAATAAATATCCTTTACCTCGCATTGACCTACTCTTTGACCAGTTAGCTGGAGTCAAGGTATTTTCCAAAATTGACCTTAGGTCTGATTATCACCAAATAAAGATCCATCCCGAAGATATCCCCAAAACAGCATTCACCACCAGGTACGGCCTTTATGAGTATCTGGTCATGTCTTTTGGCCTAACCAACGCACCTGCCTATTTCATGTATCTCATGAACTCTGTCTTCATGCCCGACCTTGACAAGTTTGTAGTTGTGTTCATCGATGACATCCTTGTTTATTCCAAAACCCCTGATGAACATGCCAACCACCGTCGTATTGTCCTAACCCATTTGAGAGAACACCAACTATATGCCAAGTTTAGCAAATGTGAGTTTTGGCTAGATCGAGTTCCTTTTCTCGGTCATATTTTATCAGCTGAAGGTGTATCCGTGGATCCGAGCAAGGTGGAAGAGATCTTGAATTGGAAGCCACCAACCACAGTTCATCAAATCCGTAGTTTTATAGGAATGGCGGGGTATTACCGTTGGTTTATTTTGGACTTCTCAAGAATAGCCAAGCCCATTACCAACATGTTGAAGAATCAAGTCAAATTTGTCTGGTCACCAGAATGTGAGAAGGCATTTCAAACCTTGAAAAAGTTGTTGACCACTGCACCAGTACTAGCTCAACCAGACATTGAAAAGCCCTTTGATGTGTACTGTGATGCTTCTGGTACCGGACTTGGTTGTGTCTTGATGCAAGGAGGTAGAGTCATTGCTTATGCTTCACGGCAACTCAAGCGTCATGAAGAGAACTACCCTACTCATGACCTAGAGTTAGCAGCTGTGGTACATGCCTTGAAGATATGGCGTCACTATTTGCTAGGCAGTACCTGCAATGTATATACAGATCACAAGAGCCTGAAATACATTTTCACTCAAGAAGAATTGAACATGAGACAGCGAAGATGGCTCGAGCTAATCAAGGATTATGATATTAAAGTGCATTATCATCCAGGCAAGGCGAATGTGATCGCCGATGCACTTAGTCGGAAGGTGAACTGCAACTGTTTGACAGTCAAGGCATATGATTTATCCTTGTGCTATGAGTTGGAAAAACTAGAAATAGAGATAGTTCCACAGGGCATCCTGGCCAATATCAGTATTGAAACACCCATCCGAGATGAGGTTATAGCCGCTCAGAGGGAAAGTAAGGGAATCAAGCACATCAAGGAAAAGGTTCAAGCTGGCAAGGCAGATTGCTTCAGAATTGATGATGATGGTGTCGTGTGGTTCAAGGATCGTCTGGTAGTTCCAAAGGTGCCAAAGTTGCGACAAAAGATCCTTGACGAAGCACGTTTGACAAGGTTTTCCATCCATCCTGGCAGCAACAAGATGTATCAGGATTTGAGGCAAAAGTTCTGGTGGACGAAGATAAAGATAGAGATTGCTCGGTATGTCGCGAGATGTGACACTTGTCAGAAAGTGAAGGCCGTTCACATGAAGCCTGGAGGAGAGCTGCAGCCATTGCCTGTTCTTGCATGGAAATGGGAGGACATCAGTATGGATTTTATCATGGGATTACCCAGGACCTCAAGAGGTTTTGATTCCATCTGGGTTATCGTAGATCGCCTCACCAAACAAGCTCATTTTCTACCTGTCAAGAAGAAGTACAGGGCACTGGCATATGCGAAGCTTTATATTGATAACTTAGTGAAGTTGCATGGTGTACCGAGGACTATCGTTTCTGATCGAGGTACCCAGTTCGTCTCCAAGTTCTGGCGGGCTTTTCACAAGTCCTTAGGTACAAAGCTTCTGCATAGCACTGCCTACCATCCGCAGACGGATGGGCAGACGGAAAGAGTCAATCAAGTATTGGAGGATATATTGAGGACCTGTGCACTCAATTACCCTAACAAGTGGGATGACTGTCTGGCATTGACGGAATTCTCGTACAACAACAGTTACCAAGAAAGCATTAAGATGGTTCCATTTGAGGCAGTCTACGGTCGTAGGTGCCGAACCTCATTGAATTGGTCTGAACCTGGAGAAAAATGGTTTTATGGCGTGGATTTGGTCAATGAAGTCGAAGAAAAGGTTAGGCAGATCAAAAAAATTTGAAAGTGGCATAGTCTCGACAGAAAAGTTATGCCGATCGAAGGCGTCGACCATTAACATTCAAGGTGGGAGACTATGTGTATCTGAAAGTATCGCCAATGAAAGGAGTCAATCGGTTTGGCGTCAAAGGCAAGTTGGCCCCGCGTTATGTTGGACCTTTCTTAATCATAGAACATGTGGGAAAAGTATCCTATAAGCTGCAGTTGCCAGAGCATCTTTCAGACGTACACAATGTATTCCATGTGTCACAACTCAAGAGGTGTCTCCGAGTACCTGATCAGTCATCGATGTGGAAGAAGTGGAACTTGAGCCTGAGCTGACATACTCGGAGTATCCTATTCGAGTATTGGACATAAAGGATCGTGTCACACGAAGGAATACAACCAGATGGTACAAGATCCAGCGGAGTGAGCATTCGGAAGAAGAAGCCACTTGGGAATCGGAAGACTACCTCGCAGAAAATTTCCCCGAGTTCTTTGCTACCTTATAGATGTAAACTTCCTAGCCTTGAAATATGTAAACGTTTCCCCTGTTTTTATGGATAGTTTAGAACTTGAGTTGTTTGAGACATTTTCTTTTCCATTATTTGGTTTCAAGTTGGTTTTTAGATCTATATCAAATCTCGGGACGAGATTTCTTTTAGGGGGGAAGGCTGTAATACCTCTGGTATTACTGGTTAATTAAACTACCATGTCATCATGTTTAATATTAATCATCTGCATATGATTGTTCTTAGGGTCTTTAGAGTGATTGGATTTCGTTTAGTATTGATTGTGTAATTTAGTCCTCAATCAAAAAACAAAAATAAAATTAAAAAAAAAAGAAATCAAATCAAGCCCTAGACTTGACCTAAAACCCTAATTCAAAATCTACTAAGAATCTGTTGAAAGTGTCTTAATGAATGTTGTATAACTTTTAAAATGGAACAACTTTTATTTTTGGATATTTGGAAGTTATATTATGGAAATTCAAATTAAACTCAAATTAGTATGTTGATATTTAAATTTGAAACTTCAATTTCAAAAATATTGAGAATCTTCCAAAACTCCCTTAATAGAAGTTGTCAAGCTCACTGAGTAGAACAACTTTCATGTTTACCAATTTTCAAGTTGTTGAGAAAAATCAAAAGTAATTTTAAAATTTCAGTTTGAAATTCAAACCCTACTTTTACCCCCTTTGCTGTAGTTTGAAAATTTAGCCGAATTTGAAATTCTTGTCAAAAGCAAAAATGATCTACACAAAATTCTCTGCAACTTTGATATTCAACACTTGCCTTGATTCGGCCGGTATGGACATCAATTTGAATCCTCATAGCATTTGACCTAGGAACCTAGCACTGTAGCTACAGGGGGGTCCCCTGTTCTTCTTCTCGCCGTACCCGCGCGTGCCGCGCGTGGCGTTGGGCGCCGTCCGGCCGACGTGGGCGGGGACCAACGCTGTCAAGCAATCCAGGACGGGGCCCCGGACGCCACGAGCTTATCTCCACCTTGTCTCGGTCCTTTAAAGACGACGAGGTCCTCCGTTTTTCCACTTCCTCCCGAGCGGCCGCCAGCGACCTTCTCATCGTCCGTGGCTAAATTCCTCACCACCGAGCCACCACACCCCAATTCGTCGTGCAACCAGCCTCTTCCCTTCCTTGCGTGTCGTTTGGGTGCGGTTTGGTCGAGTGTCGTAGACGGAGTCGCCCGGTAGCTGTTGGCGTTCACCTCGGGACCGCTCGGAGCTCTGCTGCGGACATCTCCTTCCCGTCCGGTCGGTTGGAGTGAGTCTCTTTCCGCTCGGCGGTGTTGTCTTTGATGCGCCCGGCGGTTTGGGTTATCGTGCAGCAGGTTCGTCGGAACAAACCTTCCTCCCCGTCGGCCGAGCCGTGTCCGCCGCCGTCGTCGTCGAGCCAGCCCCACTGCACCGCCTCGTCGTTATCCGTCTCGCCCATTAGCTTCGTGGTGAGTCTCTAATCCTTCCCGGCACTCTTTCCGTAGCAATACCGTGTTCCCTCGGCCGGAACGGCTTTGCCGTGCCGCCACCGTCCGCTGTGGGCGAGCTCTTGTTCGTCGAGGGCGTCTAGGGCTAGGGCTAGGCGCGTAGAGGTGTCGTCTAGGGTCTAGGGGAGTCGTAGGTCCGTTAGCGTTCGCCGTTAGGGTCGCCGGCGGCGAAGGCCGCGCCGTGCCCCACGTGCGGGGTAGCGTTCGGCCGAAGGTAGGGGACGACCCTGACAGGGGTGGCCCGCCTGTCAGCGACCGGGAGAGAGAGAGCGCGAGCACGCGGGGGCTGACGGCTGGGGCCAGGCTGTCAGCGGCCGGTTCGGGTGAGAGTGCGCAAGCGGGCTGCGGTCGCTGGGCCGGCCTGCGATGCTGGGCCGTGTCGTTTTTCAATTTCCCGAGCCATTTAGTGTAGCTTTTCTTTTTATTTTTGAAATGAATAGTATGGCATGTTAGTCTTTTTGTATGAATTAATTTGCCGCACCAAAAATTATGGGAAAATTCGTGTATGCTCTATGGAATGTGCACTATTTTATAAAAATATTAAAAATGTGTTTTGAGCACTTTCTGCACCAACTAAAAAATTGCTCATTAAATGATAAATGGAACTTTGATGATTTTTAATAAATTCCCTGTAGGTCCAAAAATCATGAAAATTTAACTGGTGCTGTTTTAGGTCCAGATCTAACTGTTGGTGAAGTTTGGCATCAAATGGAAGTAGTTAAATATTTATTAGATTAGATATTGGTTTAAATGATTTATAATCGGAATAGGAAATGAAATAAATGTTGAATGGTGTGATTTTTGGATTGATTGAGATCCTAGGTCAATCACTTTTATGACCTAGGGCTTTGTGAATTAGAGTAATCTTGGCTAGCCTATGGTAGGGTCTTGATCACGAGTGTGCCTTATTTATTATTGAATTTTATCTGTCACTTCATGCATTCATGCATTCATCATTGCACACGTGTAGTGACCGAGAATCCGGAGATCAAGTCCGAGGGTCCAGCTGAGGAGGTTGTTTCGGAGATTGTGGAAGGCTTTGATATTTGTGGCACTGACCCGGATCCGACACTCTACACCATCTAAGGCAAGCCCCGGTGCATTTGCCCTTCCTTGCTATTTTAAAATGTGTGTCACTTGAGTTAATCTATTGCATTAGGTTAATAGGAGTTGATTGACAACCCATTTATGCATTACCATCCTTGACCACTGATCAATATCTGAGAACCTGATTTTATAAAGTATTGCAAAATGCTTAGACAAGCTAAATAATTAGATTTGTAAAAATGCTATTTTGAACGGTGATGAGACTAATCAAATGAATCACTTTATGGGAATGGTATGCCCTTGTTGGTTGGCAGTGTTCCTAGCTAGTTCATTGTCATCCGCGGGGATGGGTTTTTCCGTTTGGTCGACCATCTGATTGGGTTAGAGTCCCAACGATCCTCACCATCGGAAAGGGATGTAAAAACCGGGTAGTTACCAGTGTACTTGGGTTAGAGTCCCAATGCATGGTTTCTAACGGAAAAATATTAGAGACCGTTCGTTGTCAGGCCCGCTGTGATCGAGACTTTGCAACTAGCCACATACTACGGGAAGCCTCTGACTCCGGCGGCTCTACTGCTGGAACCGACAACCACGCACTGAGAGTGGAGAGATGGCGAGAGTAGCGTGTACCCTTGTGGCCGTCGTGCCTGGAGACGAGAGGAGTACTGTGCTCTCGGGTGGCGCAAGACCGGTTCCGGGGTATGAAAAGCCGTGGTAGGCGGGGTTGGCGTATGCAAGCTTAAGTGCTACATACGCAGTGTGGATAGGGATCCCCAGCTGGGTATTAATCGATTCGAATCGTCGTTGCTCCTCGGTTATGGAGACTTGATCCTCACCCCTACATCGAATAGTGGTTCGGAACTAGGAGGCTTTTGAATAGATAAAACAAATGAAAGAATGTTGATATATGAGAAAGAAGTTAGAGATTTGGTTAATGGTGAATAGTATTATTGATATAAAATATTGAGGTAGGACTAGTAACGCTTTTCCGCAAAACTCTGGAACTCTTGCTAAAGCCTTACCTTGACTCCCCTCAGCCTGCATTACTGAGTCTAATTTTACACTCTTAGTCGGGTAAGTCTTGCGGAGTACCACATGTACTCAGGGTTTGTTAACCCCGTTACAGGAGGGCAGCAGGAGCCTGAAGTCTGTCTCGCTCCGTGCTGCGTCACTATCGTCCAGGAGAGTGAAGAAGAATAAGGTTGAACCCATGGGCAGGGTTCGTGTAATATTTATCTATCTGTTGTACTGTTGGTTCTACCGCTACTGCTACCCTTTTTAAATTATGGTCTGTAATAACTGCACCTAATTTGCATTCGAACATTGGTTTGTAATATTAAGTACTATTTACTCTGCCGTATTTTTACTCTGATATATTTTATTATGAATTGTTGTAATCCTATAATGGCTTCGCAATGGGATCCTGTCGGATATAATGGGTGCTGATGTAGCCCGGCAGAGCCCACCTAAGTCATCTGGAACACGGGGCCGGCTGTCAGACGTCATTAGTGGCGGTGATAGGTGCTTATGGGCCACGTGATTTAGGTGGTTCTGTTACACGTATTCAAAGTGACTATTTCTAAACTGTCCTAGGTCATAAGGGTGTTTGACCTAGAATCACAACCAATCCCAAAATCACACAATACCCTAATCATTCTTGTTTTCTATTTGTTTTATTAACCAATTAATTAAACATTTAATCAATAAATAATTAAAATATTTTTATTTAAGGCAAAACTTTACCAACAGATAACTCTTGACCTATAACAGCACCAAAATAAATTTTATGATTTTTGGAATTACAGAGAATTAATTAAAATTGCCCAAATTTGTATTTATTTATTAATCTACAGATTTTTTAGACCTTACAAAAAGTGTCCAAAACATTTATTTAATATTTTCATAGCACTCTACACATTCCAGAGAGTATCCACAAAAATTTTCATAATTTTCGGTGCAACAGAAATTTTGATAGATAAATAACAAAGCAGCACACTATTCATATTAATTCAAAATAGAAAAGTTAGTTTAATTCGCCTGAAAAATGAAAAAGAGCAACCAGCCTGAGACGCCCCAGCCACCAGCAGGCCGGCTCAGCGCAGCCCAAGCGCCCGCCTGCGCGCCTGCCGCGCGCTCGTCTCCTCTCTGGGACGCTGACAGGCGGGCCCTCACTGTCAGCTCCATCTTCAACCTCTGCCGCGCTCTCCCGCGCGCTCACGCAACGGCTCGCAGCGGACTTCGCCGCTGGCGACTCTAGCAGTGAATCCAAGTGCGACAACAGAGACCCTAGAACCTATCGAATACCCTACTCGCCTCCGACGAGCTCAAGCTCGCCCATGGCGGACGCGGAGGCGCGGTAGCACTGTTCCGGCCACTAGGGTGCGGTATAGTTTAAAGAAAAGGTTCGGGGAGGTCCAGGAACTCACCACGAGGCTAGACCGGCAGTTGGTTGAGGCTGAGACGGGTCGGAACGACAAGCGTGACGACGATGGCGGATGCAGCGGCTCGGCTTCGACGGCAAAGTCCCGTTCTGACGATCCTAGGGCACCCAATGGCAAACCAGCTAGAGCATGAGCACCAGTGAAACACTAGAGGCTTGAGACACACCACGAAGAGGAAAGACTCACACCATCGAGGGCTGGCCTTGCTGCGGATTGCTACGGCGGCGCTTCGACGCGACCCGAGGACGACGGCGGTTATTCCGGAGTCAACCGAGCACTAGAGCTCACCCAGGTAGAGTCAAACGGCGCGCAAGGGAGTGGTGGTGTTGGCTATGGGATGGAGGGGGTGGAGGTGGAAGGGATACGTGAATTTCGCCAGGACCCGTGGCGAACTCGTCGGCGACCGTGAGGAAGAGAACGGGAAAAGGGATGGGTTGCTCGGCTTTAAAGGACAGGGAAGGGAGGGGATAAGGTCAAGCGAGGTCCGGGGCCCCCTTCCGACGCTGGCGCGGTGGCAACAACGCCCTGCCCGGCCAGACGGCGCCGGCGGGCGGCGCGGTGCACGCGCGAGCGCGTGCTCTGCACAGGGTAGGGGCCCGTGTACTGTAGCAGAGCAAGAGGTCAAACCCTACATTGCCAAATTATGCCCTATTCTGTGCAGATTAAAGTGAAGCACCAAAAACGAAAGTTGTGCAAAATTTTATGAAGAACATTTTTGATTTTTGAAGTATGTTCAAATTCTGCTCAGTTTTGAAAATATTCAAAAGGGGGTAAAAGTAAACTTTGAATTCAATTTGTAATCCCAGTAAATTCTCCAGATGTTTCTCAACAACTTGAAAATCTGTAAAAATAAAAGTTGTTCTACTTGTTGATATTTACAACTTTCATTAAGGAAGTTTGCTTAGATTCTTGATAGTTTTTGAATTAGCATTTCAAATTCAAATTTCAAAGCATTGTTTTGAGTCTAATTTGAATTTCTACTGTATAACTTTAAAATCTCCAAAAATTAAAGTTGTTCCATTTTAAAAGATCTACAGCTTTTATTAAATCACTTTCATCAGATTCCATGTAATTTTTGAATTAGGTTTTGGGACCTAATTATGGCCTATTTTTTTCCTTTTGAATTTATTTTAGGATTCCAATTATGGGTTTAATCACACAATCATCAACATTCATAACCAAACCACTCTAAGATCCCTAAGCACAATCATATGCAGGTAATTAATTTAAACATGATGACATGAAAGTTTTAATTAACCGTAACATCAGAGGTGTTACAATATACTAGTCTAAAAGATGCGCCTTTTCTGCAAATAGATCTTCGGGAGAGAATACTCAGATTTAAGTTGTACCTTTTCTAGTATCCAAAATAATAGATCTCCCATATCGATAGAAGCCTATACAATACTATCAGAGACTTTTTTTCTTTTCTTTTCTTTTTTGCGTGGATGGCAGTCGCAGCCTAATACTCCCTCCGTAAAAGAAAAGAATGTTGATTTGGAAAAAGATCTTAATCAAACATTAAGAATATAAATCATTAATAAAATTTAAATTGTTGAGCTTGGAAATATAAAACCTATATAAATACATTTGTCTTCAAATATATTTTTATAAAAATATACATATATTAATTTTCAATAAATATTTTTATAAAAATATAAATCCAAAGTCTTGCTTTGGAGACAATGTCATTGTCCTAAACAATATTCTTTTTCTACGTGGAGAGAGTACTGCTTAGGCAGGTAGTACTAGTGTGTGGACACAACAATTGTAGTAGAGTAGAGGTAGGCAGCAGGTAGCTGAAACTGAAATTTTGGAGGTCAGTGGAGGAGTATTAATGGGTGTGGGGTTGTGCGCCGGGCCGGGTACTGCTGCATAAATGGCCGCACATGATTCGTCGTTTTGACGGGTAAAACCGTTGGGAGGGTGGGGACGTCGCCGGAGCCCGCACCGCCGCAGGCAGCGTCGTCGTCTCCACGTCTCGTCGTCGTTGGCGTATAGAAAATCTTAAGCAAGGACCGCACTGCCTTGTTCCGATCCCCGACGACCACCCCCGGTTTTCCTTCGATCCATTATCGCTGCTGTCCCATGCTTCTTTGCTCAGTTATCTGTTAGCGTGTGTTTGTCTTGGCAACATGATATCTCAATTTTAATTTTTTAATTATTTGGTTATAAGGAATGGGATTAGTGGAATGGACGTTTTATATACCTCACTAGACCCAACTTGTCATCGTCCCCCACTCCTGCTCTACGCCCCCCCTCCTCCCACTACTGGATTCAGGCAAAGTTAGAAATGCACTCAGCAAAGAGCATTCGGAGAAAAAAAATACCGGCAAAGAGTCCTTTGCCGAGTGACTTTTTTTGGACACACTACCAAAGTGTAACATGGAGTTCCTGGTACTATACGAGGGGCCAAAACATAAAAAAAAACATAATTATTTTACCGGCCGGAGCACTCGGCAAACAATTTTTATTTTTTTAAAAACTTTCCCTTTGCCGAGTGCTGGCCATGGGGCACTCGACAAAGTTGTTTTAAAAAAATGTAATTCAGTTGTAACAAAAAATGAAAAAATGAAAAAAAATAAAAAACAGGGGTACTTGACAAAAACATTCAAATTTTTTTTAAAAAACTCTTTACTGGGTGCTAACACTAGACACTCGGCAAAGGCTAACGATGACGATTTCCGTCAATGGAAGGAACCTTTGCCGAGTGGAATTATTTGCCAAGCGTCGGACACTTGGCAAAGTAGGCAAAGATTTCTTTGCCAAATGTATTTCTGTGCCAAGTATGACATTCGATAAAGAGGTTTTTTACCGAGTGTCCAATTTTTGACACTCGGCAAAAGGCCCTATTTCCGGTAGCGCAAACCCCCCCCCCCCCCACCCCCCCCCCCCCCCCCCAACTCGACGTGGGGGAAGAGCCATCGCGTCGATACGACCACGAGCCCACGCCGTCGGCACCTTGTTCAGTGAAAATATGGATCTAATTAATTAACCTACCACACATGATCCATATATAGTACTACATTAAACGAAGATGAACATACCATAAGGGCTGAGCAGCATCTCCATGCATTCGTGTGTTTGATTGCTTAGCCAATATTTAAGACTGATGTGACTCGTCCATTTTAATCACTTTTCATATAATGCCCTTGTGTCTCTCCTTATCTCGTCTTAGATCGGGCTTACACCCCATGGTCATACGAGTTAGAACCGCACATGTTGTCCATCGAACGACCGTATAGACACTACGTCACAACACTAAAAATTAGATGTTGTTTTATATATTTTTCATAATGGTAGAGGCGGTTATATTTTTTTTAGAAAATTAATTAAGTAGACACAATAATAAGAACTGATGTGTGGAGACTTCATTCGGATCAAGATCTCTAATTAATTAATAATATAAAGATAGACAGCGACACATGCGGTACCCAGTCTCACTGCACCACACCCTTTTTGGTCCTGCGCTTTGACTTGCTTGAGCATGAAAATAATGATGCATATACAGTGTTGCATCTACTCTCAACATGCGGGGTTACCTTTTGCACTGCTGTGTGGTTGAACCTCGAGATCACACAAGGAACGACACACAAAAATAAAGAATTGGAAGATAACATGGGACAAGAGCAAGATGGGAACTAGCAAAGATCCCATAAGTATACATATACTATTAAGGGAAGGTACAATAATCGTTTATAACCAAGCAAATGCTGATGTGAAAATGAGAGAGGAGAGCTTGACTCCCATGCAAGCATCAAACTGGACTCATAAGCATAGGCATAAGTGGGCCTAAATAACAAGTATTGTGAGAAGAAATAGGAGATAGAAACATTTTCAAGACAAATTGGAGGCATCTATTATAAGACTTGGCTAATTACAACTTAGCTTATAACTAAGCAATTTGACTCTATTATTGACCTTGCTATATAAGAGGGGTCACACACTCACAATGTGCCTTTTCTCCCTTGATGTACACTCACACATCGGCCTAATGCAAAAAGGCAAAACAAGTAGGAGCTGCTGAGGGCCCAAGAGGCCACTAGCTGCTGGCCATGCCCTCGTAATTGCATTATTTGCCATGGGTCATTGGGACCCAGCGCTAGTAAGCCCCAGCAACAAACAAGTCCCGATGCAAGAACCCTAGCTAGCTACTAGCTTACTGCACTCATGGAGGGAGAGAGAGAGGACAGAAGATGCGAGAAAAAGAAAAAGAGCGAATGCAGCATATGCAATGCAATGCAATGCAGTGCAACAAGGTTGAAACTTGAAAGAAAGGCACTCGTCGCTTTTCCACCGTGCCGTGCTGCATTGCTGAAAGCCTAAAAAAACACCCAAAGAAAGCGACGGCGATGGATGGATGGATGGGGTGGGGAGATCCAAGGTACATGACCCCTCCAGATTTGTGTCGCCCCACGGCCATTGTCGCCTTCCCTCTCTAGCTATAGCCACCCTCCTCCTCCTCTCTCTCTCTCTCTTGTTCTCTTTCTGATGAGATGCAGTCACACAGGCACAGCACAGGGAAATTGAATATTAGCCACGGATCGGACATGCGTGCATATGGCCCTCCCATTACCTGTTTGCTTTTGTTATTCTTTGTGCATTAACTTGCTACCGGACGATTTATCTAGCAGTACGTTATTTATATAAGAATATAGATAGCTACTCAGCCGTCCTATATGTGATAGGCGTTGTGTGTTTTGATTGAGCTTGTACTCACTCATACAACGACCTCAATATTTAATCAAAATATCAAACTTCCAATTTCAAATCACAGTATAGTACAACGTAGACGTCCACAATCAAATGCATACATACCGTGACTGTAATTAAACTCTGATAATGTAATTTTGTTGAATAATAATAATAATTACCATCATCACCATCATTTCTTCATTGTCCCCGAATAAATCAACTTCCAGAGTTATACTACATTTTTTAAAATTTTACCAAATTTATAAAAGAAGATGACTATTTATGACATAAAATTAGTGTGGTTTTAGATAGAAGATGAAATTTGTTTCCATGCCATACTATTTTGGTACCATGGATTTTGGTATTGTTTTGTATAAAACTAGTCAAAATAAAGAAAAATCCATACTTTTTTAAGTAATTGTTCCCGTGGTTATTTCTTATAGTTGCGATTTTGTTTCTAAAAATTATTTAGAGCTTGTCAGGTAGAGCTCCACTCCACTCTCTGATTCTTAGCTCCGGCTCTTTGATTGTAGCTATGCATGGGGGGAATGGTTATAGTTGATCCTGTTGAGGGTCCACACGGTGAGAAGCAGACGAGAATTGGTTCTAGAGAGAGAGAGAGAGATTGGTCGATCTTAAACATGGAGCTGCGATGAACGAGTTTGTTTTAATTAGCTTGCAATGTAACTGGAGAAGTAATTTCTTGTGTTGTCAACTTAGAGGTTGAAAAAATGTACTGCTTTTCACACGACTGGCTACAACATTCAAGATGGAATGATATGGAAGGAGAAGCAGTCGATTGCAGCGGCAGTAGTAGTAGTTTCCAAATAACTAAAACCATGATGAGGAAGCTAATTAATAAGCTAGCCTTGCAAGGTCGTCGCCCGTCGGCGTTATCGTAGCAGCTAGTACCTAGCTCGCCGCCGGCCGGAGCATATTGCGCGTGGCTCCGCGCGCTGGAGACGCGTAAAGATGTACTATATAAAATATATATATATACTTGTATGTATACAGGTAGGTACGTTGTAGTAGTAGTAGTAGAAAACAGTGGCCGATCGAGCTAAAAGAAACAAACAAACGTTGTAGCTAGTCTTTGACTTGATCGATCTTTGTAGACGTATACGACGGGGAGGTGGTTGTTATTGCATACTCTACTCTACTCCTCCTAACTGCATGCTGCGTTGGTGCCCTGGACGGTATAGTATACGAGGGGGAGGTAGTTTGTATGCCGGCCGGCGCGGCGCCAGCAAACAATGCAAGGCGGTACCGGTGGAGAAGAAGGCTGCGTTCGGTTGAGCTTATAAGTGCTTATTTTTCAGCACTTCAACAGTATTTTTCCCTCACAAGATTTCAGCACTTTTACAGCACTTCAACGCTTTTCTACAGCACTTCAGCTTCACCGAACGGAGCCGAAGAATTGGAGAGGTTTCTAGCTAGGCGCGGCCGCCGCGGCGCATAGCATATTTTTCTTTCATTTTGGCATGCTATATACAGTATGCCTTCCCCCAGCGCGTAGCATATTTCGTCTTCCTCTGGCCTTCCCACCTTCCAGGCGAACAAGTCAATCCTCATGCAACCGACCCGACGTACCGCGTGCAATAGCCATAGACCATAGCCCATAGCCCATAGCCCAAGCCCAGCCCAGCCCAGCCCAGCCGATAAACAAAAGCAAGGTCCCTGCTGCTGTGCTGGCCCACCACATGGCGCCCTTTCCCATGCAAACTACTGTCGCCTCGCCATGCCACTTTTCTTTTCTTTCTGCAATTGCATTGCATGCTCTCTCTCTACTATTCCTCTGTCTCCTAGTACTACCGGTAACGTGTCACTACAGTACTCCATGAACGCATGGATGCATGAATGTACGTACACAATCATGCATCACGCAACGCAAAAGAGGCAGCGCATGTACTACTATAAAATATTAAGAATTTTTGATCCATTCTCTGGCGCCATTGATTCGATTCTGAGCTGCCTGCCGTTTCAGCTACGGACGTACCACACGTGTCTATGCACCCACAGGAAGGAAACCACCAGACTGCCGACGGCAAACCAACCAACGAATATTGGTTGGTCCAAGGTCAACTCTGCTTCACGCACGCTTCACTTCCTCTTCACCCCCGCCTCTCTCTTCACTTCCTCTACTCTGTTTGCTTGAGCTTACAAGCAATTTATTCCAGCTTCTTTTCAACTCTAAAACAGAAATCAACTTTTAGCTTTCAACGAACAGTTTTTTTTCCTTTTTCTTTCTTCAATTTCTACACTTGATGATGCATGTAGTGCACCGATTGGCTAATTAAGCGTTTTCTTTTATTTTTCTTCAATGTCGACAAACAGTAACGCTGGATCACGTTATTTCATTCAGTTCTCTGGTCGACTACAGTAGGCATTATCAGATCCACCGTATTCTGTTTCCACGAAAAATACCACTTCCTCTTTTCTTTAAAAAAAAACTGAAATCCCCTCTCCCCTCCGTTCAAAGGGTGACGTTTCTCTATTGAAACAACTAGAATCGATGAAACCGTTTGGCTACGGATCCAGATTCACGCTGATATGAACTAGAATCATTGAGAAGAAATCCTATTAGGAGATTCTCATTTCTGGTAAAAAAGATAAAAGAGAAATGTTTCTCCGTTGAATAACTTCACCAGATACCCATTTGGCACATATCCTGAGAAACAGAGCGAATAGTGATACTTAAAAATTACATATTTACCCTATATTTTAGCATGTAATGTTGCATTTTCAAAGTAGAGAATGTACGAAAAACTATTAAGACAACCATATATATACCCTAAAGTACACTTATTGGGATAAATTTTACATACTATAATTACATTTAAATTAGGATGGACGGAGAACACATGGATGCATGTCCAGCCAATGGCGGCCGTGAGTGTGACGAGGACACGAGCTAGCGAGAGGCAACCAAACCCCTCATCATTTTCCTCACCCTCAATCGTCTCCAGGTTTGTCATATAGAGCTAGTACAGTAATCTTAATCTACTACCACCTCACAGGCATTTCTTATTAATTCTTCTGTCGCACTATATATATTTTATATAATAATATATTCGTGCATGAGCGATGTTAAGCGTACCTGGACACGAGACACGACACAGAATATATATGCGACGTACTACTTTGGCGCTACTACCCTTTTTTTTTTTTTTACCTTCAGATACTACTACTACTATATATATTTATATATACTGTATATACCATGTTTAATTAGTTTGCTTGGGTACTCTATTTAAATTTCTCGTTTGTTTTTTTCTATAGTTTTATATTATGTATAAGCGGTCGGGAATGGACAACGATATGTCCATTGTCGTTTATGCATCTAAACAACCAATAACCTTCAGATATAAGACATACTACTCTTCTTCTACTGCCTTGAGAGATAAACCTCCTGCCAGGAGATCCAAAAATGACAGATACATAAACGAATCATGTATGTATTCATGTACAACAACTTAGGCCTGATTCACAAGATATATATACACATTTTTTTCCTCAGTATATATGTACATTGTTTTTACTATGTATTTGGACATAAGTTATATTTAAGTGCATATCAAAAGATACCTATCTAGAAAACATAAAACCTCTTATTTATGTAATTATACTATAGCGTGAGAGATGTATGTATACAAGTATAACATTCTCCAAGCTACTGGATACCATACATAAACCGTGTGCTTAACAACCGAGTCATTTTTTCTGCTCCCAGTACACATGGCAGTCAATGTTCACACCACTTTCCATCGAAGGATTTGCTGGGACAGCTGTAATTAACAAGGACAGACAGGTTCCATTTTCTACCTTTCCACAAACAAGGAAGGAAAACAGGGTACACACACGGAATCAGCAGCCATCGCTAAAGCTAGCATTTTTGAAATACCAAAAAGTTAATTAACGTAACAGGAAGCCTACAGCTCAAGGACACCAGAGAATTACGCCTGCCGACCACAGCCAGCCATTTTAATGTAGACGCCTAAATAGGAAGAGGAGCAGAGGATGCATGCATGATTTCATTCCAGCAGAGAGAAACCCAAGTCATTGCGTAAGGATCATGGTTGGGGGTGTAATTAACCCGGTCAAATTAACATTTGAATCTGCTTCTAGATCGTTTTTCAAATTTTAAACTTTGGAGGGAAGATTGGCTAGCTGGTTTATGTACTAGTAATGTTCTACTAGTAGTGCCGAAATACATGGTGCCAGTACACGTGGTTTCAAGTCTGCAGGTTTTGCAGGTGATTTTGCACTCCTGCCAAAACTTTTCCTTGCACAGAAAAACAACTATAGATAAGTAGAAAAAAAAAAGAAAAAGAGCTCCTGTGCATGTATTGGTTTGTCACAGCATACTTTATCATATAATCCTCAGTATGAAAATTATACCCCACACCTGAGTACCCGACCATATGCAAAATGGACACAAATACACAGTGCCTTGAATGAATGGAGAAAAGAACAGCAGAAGAAAACTTTGTCCAAGGTAGGGTAGGAGAGCACCGAGTACATACAACACCACAAGAGACACAGAAGTGGTTGGCCCCACTCCAGAGAGGAGGAGGCAAAACATTTTTTAAAAATGGGGGCAGCATAGCAGATGGCAAAAGATGATAGATCGGCGAACATCCCATATAATTAACCCCTAATTTCCTCTCCCTTCCATATTTTTTTTACTTATCATACAACCTCCCTTTCCAACACTTGCTATATATGCATCCCACCCTCGCCTCTGCTCCCCCCTCCCCTCCTCCTCGTCCTGCAGGCCGCATACGGACGCCAGCAGCAGCGATGGCCATGGAACTTCCTCTCTTCCTCGGGGACGGCCCGGACGCCTCCTCCCTCTTCTCCTCCCTCTGGACCTCCTTCCCCGACGATCTGCAGCAGCCTCCGCAAGAGGTACCTACTCTTTAATTCCTTTTCTTGAACCAATCACCAATCTGTCATTAAGATTGTTATGTTCCCCGTCCATGTCCAAACCATGCAAAGCTCCTTCCGCCGCTGCATGCATTTCCCTGTTCTTCTTCTGGGCCGGTGGCCGCCGCCGGCCGCCACGGGATGGGTTGGGTCGGTCGACGTCGGTGCCGCAGGGGGGGATCTCATCTCAGCTCCTTGCACCGCCCGCGTCACATTTACTGCTATACTAGCTACCGCTACCGTGGTCAAGCCGGGTTAGGCAGGCCGGCGGCGAATTAGGACACTTGATTAGCGTGGTGGAATTCTTCTCCCTCCCTCCCTAATCTCTCTCTCTCTCTCTCTCTCTCTCTCTCTGATGTTCCTGCATGTTCGGCGAGCCTCGTGGAAAAAATCACTCCCTCTTGAAAACCATCTTCTTTTTCCGTCTGGTTTAGTTTGGTTTCACATTTAACTACTCTGTTTGTTTTTTTTCTTCAACTCAACCGAGAGAAAAGAAAGAGAGAGAGAGAGAGAGAAAGAAATGGCTTGGTGGAACTGTGGCGAGATGCTTTCCAATGATGGTGTTGTTCTGCGTTGGGCCCCCTGCGTGGGACTCTGATTTGAGACGCTTTTCTTTTCTTTTTTTCCCTCCTCCTTTTTGATTGAAGCATGCCTATTTGTTTTTCTACTGCAGAAAAAAGTTTTGTTTTTTTTTTGTTTTGGCGGGGGGAAAAGGAGAAGAGGGTGAGGAGCCCAGCATGGGTGTGGATTTTGGGGCTCCCAAGTTTCCAACGGACTTGAGTAGTGGTAGGCTCTGTTTAGATCCAGTGCAAATTGCAACTGCAACTAATCACATCAACGTTGCGGCACATGCATGGAGCATTAAATGTAGACGAAATGTTTGCATGTTTGTACTTTTTGCATGTGCATCACGAGACGAATCTTTTAAGCCTACTTAGGTCATGATTGGACAAAAGTTGTCAAATACAAACGAACGTGCTACAATGCAGAATTACAACTACAACTGGATCTAAACGGAGCCGTAGTTGTATGGCGCAATCATTCGCAGGAATCCAAATCATTCGCCCTCTAGATCGTGCTGCCATGTCTCTGTCCACCCATCACCTTGTGTTCCGCGACGTCCTCCCTCTGAGTCCTCCCTCTCTTGCAATCTCCAAGCCAGCCGCCATGGAGACACTAGAGATTTGCTGATGGATTTCATCTCACTAAATTCGTCCCAATTTCGAGTTTTTTTTTTGTTTTGTTTACGCTGCAAACTGCTTGTGCAAGAACAAGAAACGGAGACGGAGAAAGAGCTAACCTTTGTTGAATTTGTGCTGGAGCAGAGCGTGGCGGAGCTGAAGCAGACGCTCCTGGCGACGACGCTGGAGCTGGAGGCGGCGAGGGAGGAGCTGAAGCGCAAGGAGCAGAGCATCGCCAAGCTGGCCGACCTTGTCCGCGAGGTGGCCAAGGAGCGCGACGACGCGCGGGACCAGCTGCAGAGCCTCCGCCTCCTGGCCGCCCAGGCGGCGGCAGCGGCGGCGGCTGCTGCCCCGGCGACCGCGCCGCCGCTCGTCACGTCCAGCGTCACCGACTCCGACTGCAGCCTCGTCTCGTCCCCCGTCGACCCTTTCTTCGACCCCGTCACCTCCGCCGACAGGCGCTGCAAGCTCAGCCCCACCACCCCCCCTGCGGCGGCGCCCAAGCAGCAGTGCCAGCCTGGAGGCGGCGTCGGCGTCGGGTCGGCGGCCGACGCCGTGCTCGAGATGCTCGCCAGCAAGAGGCCCCTGCCGCACAAGGGCCGCCTGCTGGCCGCCGTCATGGAGGCGGGGCCCCTGCTGCAGAACCTGCTCGTCGCCGGGCAGCTCCCGCGGTGGCGCAACCCGCCCACGGTGCGCGCCCCGGACACGCTGCCGCTCGGCGCCGGCGCCGCCACACTGGCCTCCAGCGCCTGCATGAAGCGGCCGATGGCCATGCTCCCGCTCACGCCCATTATGCCCGCCGCCAGCTGCTCGCCGGACTTCATCGCCAAGCGGCAGAGGCTGATGCACTGACAGCCCCTGGTCGCCGGCGACGGGTGGGCCCACTCGCCAGTGACGGCGGGATCCACCGTCTTTTCTTCTATTGATGATGATGATGAGTGAAATGTTTCCACAAAAGCCATGGTGGTTTAGCTGCTAACTGCATAGTAGTGTTATTGTGTCATAGAAGTAACTAAGTATAGGCAGATGCTGAATTATGATAAATGTGATCCATGTGAATAGCAGGGTTTTATCACACTTGCTCGGTTTTTTTTCCCTGTTCTCTTC
Organism: Eremochloa ophiuroides; assembly: GCA_038502445.1. Taxonomy (NCBI): domain Eukaryota; kingdom Viridiplantae; phylum Streptophyta; class Magnoliopsida; order Poales; family Poaceae; genus Eremochloa; species Eremochloa ophiuroides. Next base: position 567,082 of record JAHLJS010000008.1, on the reverse strand, counting down.
CTTTTTTTTTCTTTCATTTTTGGGCATGTCAGTGTCGTCTTAAGGCTGTTCATAGCTTGACATGGGAGCATGATTAGAGCCAACATTTCTTGTTTTGTAGTCAGGGTCTTGGTTCAGCTGGTTTCATGCCCACAGCCGATGGTTTGGCTGGGAGTCAGCAAATTTATCCATCTATATGTCTATATATCCTTTAGTGGAGAGCTTGTTCTTGCAATGTTCTGTGCAAAGCAATATATGCCACATTATCCTTCAGTGGAGAGCTTGTTCTTGAAATGTTCTTGATATGTTCTCTGCAAATGAACACTATTGCGACCACATTATCTCTGGGTGTCAGTTTCCAGATATACATACATGATACACCTGTCCAATGTTATAAACCAAAGGAACTACACATGACAGTGGATAAAGAAAGCATATAACCTAGATGAAAACCTGACAATAGCAGAGCTCTCTAACTGCAAAAGAGGATACGTAGGTGTCAACCTTTGCCTTGCTCATCAGCATTTGTTTAGCACAATATTCCTCCAGTACTACACTAGAAATATAGTGCCATGGCAGGTGCCAAAGTTTGGTTGAAGTGTTCCATTGACAAAGAAAAAATATTCTAGTAAGCAGAAGAGACAAGTGTTTATCCTTTGCTAAAGCTTGGCCTCGAGACACGAAGCTTGTTCTCGCCTCTTAAATTATCTATTATGTAATTGGGCAGAACATGGGTGACGAACAGGCGCCGAATTTAGGACGCGTTGAGCGGCTAAATACATTGCATATCCCAACACACCTTTTCAACACCAAGAACCTCCTTCCAAGGAACCCACAATCCTTGACCATTGCCAATTCTTTTTCAAGAGAGCCTCCCCTAACTGATGTCTTATACTAGTAGTAGTAGTAGTTATTAATCTCTGTAGATTAGCCTGCTAAAGCTAGGTCTCACATGAGCAGATGGAAGAAACGGTTCTTGCTTCCTACTCATCATATGCAAACAAATCCAAATGCTAGTAAACAAAACTTCAGCAAGTACGTTTTGAGATTTCCAAGCCAAAACGGACAGCATGTTGTGCCACAGAACACTGTTAACTTCAGACAGAGCACATACAACTATACAAATACTACGAGGAAGGAATGGAGATACAGTAGCTCAACTCACAAGGTACCTGGAGTTGCACAGCAATTTTCTTTTCCCTGAAATGAAAAAGCAGCACCTTCCATTTCATTACAGAGGAAAACTTAACTCTTTTTGTTTGAGCACATAAATCATGAGCTTTTTACACAAAAAAAAGCTGTATGAACATAAAGGGAATCTACTTACAAGTTATCATGTCGCCACTAAATGATGCTTTTTGCATTAACCTTTTACGGAGTCTCCAAAGTAATGATCTGCATGCCTGCACCTGCAGCAACTGAAGAACAATCATGCTAAGGCAACATCAGGAAGAGCATGCTACTCCTACTAGTACGGGCTGATGAGTGGAGAGCAAATAAGCCTTTGGTTGCAGTGATTGCATGGTTTTCATCAAACTCCAGTGCCATTTGCTCGAGTGATGCAGACAATATAGCATGCTTGCTGGTGGTGCTTGAGGAGGTCAAGCAGGCAAGAAGCAAATAATGTACTACATCAAGACTAGCGAAGATGAAGCACTCCCTGAGCATGACTAGTCCTATCTGTTCCCTAGAGTTTGCGAACGGCTAACCAGCCGAGCTTTGTGAGTTTTGAGATAAATATGCCACCAAACAACGGAACTTTGGTCAAATCAGCTCAGAATAGGCTGGTTTTCACCTTTCCAGGCCACCAGTCACTTGTTTATTTGTCTGAATAAACAGAGTGTTATTGGTCAAAAGAATAAGAGGAATGATGTTATGTTCTTTTTCATGCCAGCAGCGTTAACAAGTGCAAGTGTATAACACCAACGTAAGTATATATAACAATATGAGAAACCACTGCTAACTGATTTCACAGGATAAATAGTTCGTCCTAAGTAGAAATGCTCGCTGCATTCCACAAAAGATATATATCTTCTTGCGGTGTTAGTAATGTTGGAGGGCAGTGGTAGAAAAAATGTTGAAGAGTTGGGAAATAAGGCAATGTGATTCCTTCCTGATCAGTTCTCAATGGACACACTATGCACTTTTCTTCTCTGTTGATGACTGAACCAACCAGACTCTTGGTGAAGTAACGGTGGTACAGCAGCATTCAGCATACTTTTTTTTAAGAAAGGTGGCAAAAGCTTTACCAGATTTTTATTAGACGATAGAAATAGAACAAAAGTACAAGTCACCCAAAGATTAAAAAAAGAGAAGGAATTCTACCCCCGCCAGAGCAATTACAAAACCAAAATCCAAAATACCACCAAAACAACTGATGTAGATAATGATCCTATTTCCTCGAAACAACTATACAGCGACTGAAACCTACTCCACTTGCGTTCCCTGTCTTTGTGCGAACTGAAAGTTTTGTATGTCATCCTTGCAAAGCAAAGCAAAGCATTCAGCATACTAATCTGAATATGATAGTTATTTTTGAAGAAGGAATATGTTTTTTATAAGCAGGGCTTTCCACCTACTTGTGGAGGATGCAGCGGTACAAGCCTAATAGATCTTGTCCAACCTATGGTCAGATATGAATACGATGATACTGATGAAATTGTGTTTGTATATACAAAGCGACGACGCCCAGACAGTTGTACGATGCAGAATGAGGGAATGCAGATGATCAAAAAAAGAAAAGAAAAAAAAAAAGAGAATGTAAATGTATGTGAAGACTGTCAGCAAGTAATAAATTGTGATAAGTAAATATCTAGAAGTCACCAAGGACATTCCAGTACTATAATTAGACTACATTCTCAAAATGTCGCTGATCTGTCTAAATCAGCAGAAGCATTTCCGATATGCAGACGTGTTGTTTCGACAGGGCACGGAACACTAGCTCATATGCACGCTTGGGATTTTGATTTTCGCGATCATGTGTGCTGAATGTAAATAACAGGTTTGAACTCTAAAAATGTAAATAACAGGATTCAAAAAGTACTGAAGAGATCAGGAGAACCGCAGGTGCAGCACCGTTGATGCATAGCTGAAGAGCTTCAGGTTTCAATGTTGAGCAGGATGCAGTGCAGGTGGCATATTCGAACAACATGTCAGGATGCGGGCCCTCCCTGTCAGCGAGGCAGTGTGGGCCCCGGCCACCGAGACCTCTCGGCCTTCAAATACTCGCGCCCTCCCGGTGCGGACCAACTGCCAGAGTCCCCCTCTCTCTGACGTGGCGTAACGGTGAACTAGTGACTGACATGTGGGTCCCCAAGAGCCGGGCCAGTGGGCCCTAACGAACTCGCGCCCTCCCTGCTCCGCGCGGCGAGGAACCCACGACACGAGCCCGAGGAGTTCGCGCCACCGTCCACCGTCCCACCGCCCGCCGCTGCCACCACCGGCGCCGGGAGGGAGAAGAAAAGGAGGCGGAGGCGGAGGCGGCCGGCCGGCTGGTCGCCGTCCCACCCTCGATCCATGGACGTGTTCAACGGGGTGAGGTTCGTGCGGCTGCGGTGCTGCGCGCGGCGGGGGAAGTACCTGGCCGCCGCCGACGACGGCGCGAGCGTGTGCCTGACGGGGCAGCGCGGAGTGCAGAACGCGGTGTGGGCGGTGGACCACGCGGCGGGGCCCGACGGCGGGCCGTGCGTGCTGCTGCGCGGCGCCTACGGGCGGTACCTGCTGGCCACCAGCGTGCAGGCCGGCACGGGCCCGTCCCACGGCGTGGTCACGGCGCAGGACGCGCTCGGCGGCGCGCCGCCGCCGCCGGGGATGCTGTGGCAGGCCATCCCTCGCCGCACCACCTTCGTCATCCGCAGCGGCACCGGTCGGTACCTCCGCGCCAACGGCCGGTATCTCCGGTGGCGCACCGCCGTCACCTCCGCCGGCGACAATGGCAGCTCCATGATGCAGTGGGACATCGAGAACGTTCCCATCCGGATGACTCGCCCCTGCATCCTTGATCCCACCTACCAGGTAGGTACCGTGCTTCTTCTTCTTCTCGATCCGATCATCTTCTTCATCATCATCTGACGCAATACGATCAGCTGACGCGTGGGCGGCGGCGGCCGGTGACGGAGAGCGAGGTGGCGCGGCAGATCAGGTACGTGCGCGGGGAGACGGACGGGAGCGTGAACGAGGGGGCGTGGAGGACGATGCAGGTGAACACGCACAACCTGATGCAGCTGCGGCTCACGCTGGCGTGCCGCCTCGGCGCAAGCAGGGACGTCACACGCACCACCCTCTGCGTCCGCGCCGGCCGCCACGCGCACCTCACCCCGCTGCTCGTCGACCTGCCCATCGGCAACGACCGCATCGACATCGTCATCCTCAACCACGGCACACAAGGTGAGTGAGGGTGCTGCAGATTTTCAGGCAATTACATGGCAAGAATTAAAGCTCTTCCCATCCAGGTGCTTTCTGCCAATTACCGTACATGGCAAAAGATTGTGCTAAGTTGTGGTCTTAAATTTCTGTGCAAATAGTATTTCATTCATACATAAGCTGCATGTGTTATTACGAAATGATTTCTGTTAAGTTGGGTTACTTGATGACAGAGGTAGCACAAATGATTCATAATCTGCATCTGTCGTTGTCCTTTTATAAGCACTCGATAGAGATTGCTGTGCGAATGATTTCAGTCGTTCAGAAGCTGCACCGAATGCTGCTGAGGGTATATATACACTATTTCTGAATTATTTCAGCGGACAACGATTTGCGGTACCCAGATTTGCATGCTCCAAGAGTTTTAGATAGCAGCAAGGTCTCTGAAAAATGAACAGCGGACAACGATTTGGACATCATCTTACGTACAGAGGTGACATCCCGGGGACTCTTTTTTTCAGTTCTCTTGGAGCGCTTGAATAAGAGCAGAAGAGTAGTAGCTCATGGGAGGCGATTTTGTCCTAAAACCAGGGTGGTGTTAGTTTTCCTATGGTTTTGACAACGATCTGGACATCTTACTGAAACTAGTCACTGAACATATTCTTAGAACAGGCAGTACATGGCTTTGACAGAGAATGGTGGCCGAAAAGTACATCATCCTCGCAGTGTGAATCTTCAGCTGCTGATACAAGTGATGTGTAGAAGGTACAATTTTACTGAGTTCCGAAAGGTAACATTGGCGAGAATAGTGAAACAGTAACTGCCAACTGATGGTCCCGTTTAGTACTTTCGATAAACAGATTTATTCTAGTGTATTCAGTAAACTCAGTAATTTTTTATATATGTTTACCTACTGGTACAGATCTACTGTGATTTTGCATATGATATGTTAGACGCAAAAGTTTCTTTCAAACTAGTTTAGGAGATGTAGTTCTGTGTTCTGCTGTTAGTTTATTGTCATTCAGCTTGTCCCTCTGGAGTTTGTATCGGTATTGGTTTTCTCAGCTTTGGACTTGTACTAAGAGATTGTAGTTCAGTATGCATTACACTTTTACACGGAAACAATGTAAAGCGTACTATTTTTCTTTTCTTTTTGCGAGTAAAATAGAATGCCAAAGTAAATGATTAGAGTTAATAAGATAAGACGCCCACAATAACAGACCAAAACAAGCTTATAGGCGAGCATCTGAGCTTTTGCATGACAAATCTGAAACACAGCCAGGACTGAAATGAAACTGAAAAGACTGAAACACGATACAGTGGCAAAACGACAACAAACAGACATGGTAATTCAGCAAACTGAAGGCATCCACAAGCAGAGTTCGTCGCCATGGCTCCAGGCACGACAAGCATCGGCAGCTGAGCATCGATCACTTCTTCCTCGCCAGGAAGACGTCAGAGAGCACGGTATCCGAACGCAGCACGGCCTTGAGAAGAGCCAGGCCCTGTCGTCCAATTAAAAAAAAAACGAGTTGATTAAAATTGACAGACACAGGCGCCAATCGAATTAATCCAAGAACGAACCTCGTCGGTGCCGACGGTGACGAACTTCTCGGCGAGCTCGACGTCCTTGCCGGCGGTGAACTTGTTAATCAGCGTGATGCTAGAAATCGCCGACATGGGGGTGACCTCGAGCCCATCGGTGACCATGTACGTGACGACGCCCTTAACGTACCCTCCGGCGCTCTCGTCGCCGCCGCCCGGCGCCGAGGAAGAAGAAGAAGCTCCCGCAGCAGTGTACGGCAGGACGAAGGCGACCTCGGTAGCCATAGGCAGCTTGCACTGCGGGCACGTGGTGCCGGGGTCGGCGGCGGCGGTGGCGCAGTACCCGGCGCAGGTGAAGAGGCGGAACCTGCCGAGCGCCGGGGACTCTCCGTCGTCGCCGCCGCCGCCGCCGCGCAGCAGGAGCAGCTCCCGGGCGTCCGGGTGCAGCACCTTGGGCTGTAGCAGGTCGGAGCGGTCCGTGCCCGGCTGCAGGTAGGAGGAGCCCATGCGGTCCACGCTCTCGTACAGCCGGCCCACGCTGCCGTGCATGGTGCCGGCGGACACGAGCTTGGCGACAGCGCCGATGGGGAGGGTCAGCAGGCTGAAGACGAAGTCCACGAACTCCTTGCCGGCCTCCGCGAACAGCACCTTCTTCGCCTTGTTGTCGATCAGCAGCTTCAGGGAGATCTTGGAGGACGCCATGGGGACGATCGATCGATTGGTCGGTCTCGGGAATTGATCGGGGTGTTGATGTGCGCGCGCTTGTTTGGTTTTATAGCCGCGGGAACTGAAGTACTGAAGATGAATCGTTTGAGTTGGTGGGATTGAATTGCAGGAGCAGGAGTCTCCTTGGCTTCTGAATTTGCGATGGTGGAGAAATCAAGACGATGTTTGGAAAACCAAAAAAAAAAAAAAATGGCAGCCAACTAGCTGTGATAGTAATTTGAAACGAAGTAATTAAGTACATTTCCAGTAGGCAAAGCGATAAACGATTCAGTTTTGCATAACTGATGGAAATCAAGCTGCAAACCTCTCCAGCTCCCTGACCGTGTTCGTCCATGCATGTTCTCGTTTATATAAGAGCACCATTCATGCATTTCTTCCTTCCAAGGAAAAACAAGCATCGTCCTCAGACAGCCGATCCGATCCATCCACCACCAACATCCATCACCAACTGATCACCATGGCTCCCATCAGCAAGATCTCGCTGAAGCTGCTGGTGGAGACGAAGTCGAAGCGGGTGCTGTTCGCGGAGGCCGGCAACGACTTCGTGGACTTCGTGTTCAGCCTGCTGACGCTGCCCATCGGCGCGGTGGCGAAGCTCGTCAGCGCCGGCACCATGCACGGCAGCGTGGGCCGCCTGTACCAGAGCGTGGACCACATGGGCGCCTCCTACCTCCTCCCCGGCGCCGACAAGGCGGAGCTGCTGCAGCCCGGGGTGCTGCACCCGGACGCGCGCCACCAGCTGCTGCTCCTGCCGTCTTCGTCTCCGTCTCCGCCCGCCGCCAACGCCGCCGCCGGCGAGAAGGAGGTGGAGGAGGAGCGGCAGCCAAGGCTGCCCAAGTTCAAGCTCTACGCGTGCCCCGGCGCCGGCAAGTGCGCCACGGTCACCATGGAGCGCGACGCCGCGTGCCCCAAGTGCAAGCTTCCCATGGCCACCGAGATGGCGTTCGTGATGCCGTCCGCCGCGCCGCCGAGGGCCACCGCCGGCGGCGGTGGTAAAGGGGCCGGTGGTGGTGGTAAAGGTGGCGGCGTGGATGATGACGAGGAGGAGCGCGGCGGCGGGTATGTGAAGGGGCTGGTGACGTACATGGTGACCGACGGGCTGGAGGTGACGCCCATGTCGGCGATCTCGAGCATCACGCTGATCAACAAGTTCGGCACCGGCAATAAGGACGTGGAGCTCGCCGAGAAGTTCGTCACCGTCGGCATGGACGAGGTTCGTCGCCTCCTCATGGATCCTGCATTATCAGTTAGTTCTCATGTCTGTCCTTCTCACTAATAACTACTAACTCTGAACCTTGTTCTGATCATCATCATCGATCTTCGACGTCCGTGCCATACTGCCATGCGATGATGCAATGGGCGATGCTCTTCGGCGGCAGGGGCTGGGCCTGCTGCGGGCGGCGCTGAGCTCCGACACCGTGCTCTCCGACGTCTTCCTGGCGAGGAAGAAGTGAACGACGACGAGACGCTGATCTATCCATTGTCCATGACAATGCATGCGTCACCCGAAAGCTCCACGCGTTTGCTGTCACGCTGTGTGTCGTCTGTCTCTCTTTTCTGTTGAACGAACAAACGAACGAACGCGCTGTCGTTAGTGTTACATCTCTACTCCTTGTGTGCACTGCGTGACAGATAATAAATGGAAAGAGCACTCATCAGCAAATACAGTTCTGCGATGGGTTTCGTCAGTTGATACTATATAGCTTCTGATGCGTATACATGTTTGAACCAGGCTCGCATCACTCTGCAACTTGGTTCTACTTGTTCCATTTCGCATGCTCTGTTCTGTCGCGCCAATATAATTCAGGATGTTTGTTTTGTCACGTTTGCTGCTGAAGCGCTGACGCGTTAATATACTCCATCATGTACCCATTTTCAATATTTTGAAATATGTTATATTACTCAATTCAAAGTTACGTTGTTTCCAGAAACCAGATTGAACTCAATCTTATTATTATTTATGAACTCAATTGTAACAATATTCTACTGCAAAACTTCTGTATGTTAATAATGCCATCTTGATTGTGACGTGGATTAACTGAGGTCTTTCATGACACCCGGTGGGAGTGTGTACGTGCCAACATGTTAAACGGGAGCAGCAACACTTGATCTCGTATAAATTGAGCGGCTCTATCTCGTCCAACAGAGTTTTTGGTACTTCTGTTTACACGTTGTGCTAACTTCATAAGAAATCAAATATTTCTATCTTTGACCATCTAAAAAATTTCTAATAATAATGAAAATTATACATTATAAATGTATAAATGTATTTGTTATAGTGCATTTGAAAACATAAATCTTGCTCATTTCGTTTTTTATTATAAGACGTTTTGGCATTTCTAGCCAGATACACTACTTTAACTATGTATCTGGGTATAGTGTATAGCAAAATTGTTGCATCTAAAAATAAAGGCGTCTTATAATTTCAAATATCGGGAGTATTTTTTTGACATGTGCTCTCTCTCCATTTTGAAAATGATGCAAATTCTTTTTCTCGATCGAGTCTTATACCTGTTTTTTTATTAAGAGGAAAGGCCAAACACGGATACAAGGGCCTCACATGTAACCAAGGATTATCAGCGAAAACCCAAAGACAAAAAAACAAACGAGCAAAAAAGTAGAAAGAAAAGCTGTAAGAAGGCACCCTCCACAATAAACCTAACCGATTGAACCTGAGAGAGCAAATACATTAACGCAAAGGCTGCCAACAGACGAGATGAGACTGCGGTGGCAAAACATCCACCATGAAGCAACGAGAGAACGATGGCAAAGCATCTGCCAGGAAACCACGGCGGCAAAGCATCGGCCAGAACGACCCGTCAGACAAATGCGGCAAAGTATCCGCGAGAGGGTAAAGGACCAACCCACGCTCAGCAACAACTGCATGAGGGGGGAGCCCAGAGCAACATCAATGGTAATGCCCGAACAACAACAGCGGCAAAGTATCCGCTGTGACGAACCAAGCAGTGCAGAAACATCTAGTAGGCTGGACAGACCAATGCAAAGAAGAACTTGAGGTGCACATAGGTACAGTGACTCCGGTGATAGCAAAGAGGTGGGTCATAGAAATGCTCCAACGATGTCTTCAGGAATGGCCTTGACATCCGTAGACGTCAACAAAGTTGGAAAGCACTTGAGAGGGTCTTGGGAAGCCGACGTACCCTGACAAACAGAAGCTTCAACAACGCCTCTAAGAAGGTAGAAGATGTGGCTACACCATCGCCGCTCGCCCGGAGGAACCAGGCAGAGATTTCACCCAGATCTGCGTCTTTGTTGGACCGCCGGCGCGAACACAGTGGTCTCTGACCAGGACCAGGAACCAATTCCAAATTGGTGTACGTCAATGAAACCAGGCCACCCGCCAACCCAGGACAGGCCAGTCCCGCCCACCACCGTTCGCCGCAGAACAGTTCCCGCCAGCCCTAGTCACGAGCCCGTGGATCCGACCACCATCGGCGAACGGCCACGGCCCCACCCAAGCCAGCTGTGGACAACCAGCAGGCAGCCGACCACGCCACCAACCTCCAACCTCCCCTGGTCGCCAGATCTGATAGCCGCACGGGGGCACGACCAGCGAAGCACACAGGTCACCGCTAGGGATGGGTTGGTGTGCGCCACCACACGAGCAGGAGAGAAGGAGCGAAGACTTGGCTAGCAGCCAGGGGCTGAACCTTGCCTGACGACAGCGGATCCATGGCAAGGCTCGTCGGATCCAGGACATGGCGACTCAGATCCGGCAGCACCAGCCCACCACCAGTCGTCATGCATGCGGAGCAGAAGGAGCTCGGCAAGGGAAGAGGAGGGGAGGAGAGGGTGCAGGGGGAACTGCTGCAGCAGGGATGGGGGGAGCGGCTTTTTGGCGCCGTAGCGGGCCGCCGCCCCGCTCTCCGGCGACGGCAACGTCCAAAGGGGCATGCACAACGGCGAGGACTAGGTCACCCCCGAGTCGCCTCGGCGGAGATGACGCGAGGGGGGGTGGGGTTCTCCTCCAATAGAATAAATGATGCAAATTCTTGAACAATGCTAGGCATATTAAGTTTGATCAATTTTATATGAAATAGTTATGATTCGAAACATTTTTATAAGTTTATTTACATATTTGGCATTAGACTATATACACTTTAACTGAGATTGTATCTATAATTGTAATTTTTTAGATGAAGTTAGATATTTTTTTTAAAAAAAATATGTACTTAAATTTAAAAATGTTTAACGTAGAACAAAACTAAAAAAAAGAGGGGTATATTTTGTAATCATAGACACATTTTAAAGTCACTTGGAGAAAACTTTGAATCTAAACTTGCTTCTTCCCGATGCAAGCGTTGAGAAGATAAACGGTTGCCTGTCACATTTGCCAACAAAACAATGCATTCATTGGCAAGGAGAGATTGGAGGCTGCACATCTTCAACCCTGACGATCCAGCTTCATTCCGAGAACAGGAACATCTCATGCTAAAATATCTATAAAAGCAGAGGCCACCAAAGCCACCTCTTGCGCATCCCAACAAGTTCCCCACACAAACGCAAGAAGCTAGCAGCACAAGGTAGACAGCAATGACATCTTCCAAGTGCTCACTGAAGCTCCTCGTTGACAACAAGACGAATAAGGTGGGGTTCGCGGAGGCCGGCTACGACTTCATCGACTAGCTTCCTATTCGGCATCCTCAGGCTGACCCTCAGCGACACGGTGGCATGCCTCTATGCGGTCGCATCCGCAATGCAAACGACGCCGGGCAGCAACAGCATCAGCCGCCTGTACAAGAGCGTGGAAGCCATGGGCGCCGACTACTTCCTCCCCATCGCCGACAAGCGCGACCTGCTTCAGGCCAAGTTGCTGCCACGGCAGGGCGCCGCCGACGACGGCCGCAAGCTGCTGCCGGCCAAGGCGGTGTGCCCCCAGTGCAAGCAGGACATGGCCACCGAGATGGCCTACGTGAAGGGGCTCGTCACCTACATGGTGACTGACGGGCTGGAGGTGACGCCCATTACCTCGAGTATCACGCTCGATCATCAACAGGTTCAGTGCCGACAAGGACGTCGAGCTCGCCGAGAAGGTCGTCGCCGTCGGCATCGACGAGGTTCGTTGTTCGTGGATTGCCGGCCAGATCGTCCTTCTTGTTGATTCTGATTGACAGACTACTAAGACTTCTTTTTCTTGTTGGGCTGCCTTGCCGGTCGACCTCCAGAAGCTGGCTCTTATCGAGGCGGCGCTGCGCTCCGACACGGTGCTCTCCGACGTCTTCCTGGCGAGGAAAAGTGATTGAAATGCTCATGCATATATTATGCACTGGCGCACTGCCCGTCAGAGGTCGTTCTAGATGCCGTCAGAGTTCAGACGACGTTCTAGCTAGTTCCTTGATCGTCTGAACTCTAAAGGCATCCATGCTCGCTCCCGAGCTTGCCGACAGAGTATCAACCATGATTTTCTAAAGGGGTTGATCCATAAGACCATAAGGTTGCTAGAGCCTCATAATTTTGTCAAATTCATTTCACAACTGTTAGGCCTATAATTTTTTTGTGATTTTGCCAAGATCATGCATGCATGCGTATATATGGAGTGGCTACTATATATACTGACTGCGTGCCCGATTTATCCAATGAATCATCAGAAATGCATCACTATATTGGATAGTGGCAGGTCGGGTCCATTATGATAAAAATATTGAACTGCTGGTACTTCGCAAAATGGTGAGGGGACCAAATCCCAATATAACTGGACGTATGAGATAAACTCCACGATCACTACGTAATATGAAATTAATGAATAGTGACGACGTTGATGCACCACGGGGCACGATTAGCCAAATGTGCCATTCCATATCATCGCTTTTGCTTGCTGATGTACCTTGGCATTCCTATCCTGGCGGGGGAGGATGGAGAATGTGAGGAGTGAAGGTCCCGAGAATCCTTATCGCGGTCGTTCACTGGTTTTATTTGCACTAGCCAACAGTGGTGGGCCTGCAGATGCCGGACAAACCAATGGAGAGCAGACGTGGGGCACATGCACCTATGACATCAGCGCTGATGCAGCTTAAAAAAGTCAAAGCATTTCTATAAAATGCTATAACTTCTAAACGACGCATCTATTTTTAATTCTATCTGCACCGTTGTGTTTTTCATAATGAGACGAACAAAACTAGACCCCACTTGCATAGTTTTTCCAAAATTTATTCTGCTAGCAATTTAGGTGATCTAATTTACAACGTATAACTTATGTAACAAAGTTATGTTTGATAACTTTTATACATAAGTTGCATTTCATAAAATTTGTGTTTATAAGGTTTGATATAAGTTATAAGTTAGTTTGTTCCTTTGGTTTTGTGTTTCTAATTTTTAGGCATAATGTTAAGTTAATTTGTTCTTTTATGTCAATATATTTTGTACATAAGTTGTGTTTTATAACTTTTATACATAACTATATGTTATAAGTTATATATATAAATTGGTAGTAAGATAAAAATTCTTGAAATATATACAAGTGGGATCTAGTTTTATTCGTCTTGTCACGTAGAACACATTGGTGCAGACGGAACTAAAGATAGATTCACCGTTTAGAAGTTCTAACATTTTAAAATAAAAGTTCTCTTTTATTTAACCTTACGTCACCGTCACCTTCACCAGTTGAAAAGGACACCAGATGTACTGTTTGCATGCAGCGACCGATGTACGGTTGCCAAATTAAGAAAGTGGTGTTATTTATTTGCCAAAAGAGGATTGTCTGAAAATCGTTCGCTCCATTTGGAATCAATGAACGTTCGCGATTTAGCTGGTTCGGTGAAGGTCGAGCCATGGATAAGAGAGCCACTAAGTGGATGGAGTGAGAGGGGGCACGGGGGTAGTGGACCAAGTTGGGAAGGAAAGTTATGGGGCAAATGGATAGATTGATGAGGAAGAGGAGTACATAGAGTGGGAAGAGACGAGGAGGGCGAATTGAATCAGGAGCTATGATAGATGGGATAATGAAATGGAGCGCAATGGGAGATTACGCAGTTTCCATTTTTATTTTATTTATGTAGGATTTTTATAGAGTGGGTTTTTAACGAGCCGTTTAATAAAAATGGCTTTGCTCAGGCATTACATAGTTATCGGGCCATACCAGCATGTGCATGACTTACATCAAGCCATGTTGTGCTTGTGTCGCAAATTAACAAGTCATGTCTTGTGCCTATACTTAGAAGGCATGTGCCTTACTATAGGTGTGCAACACCTGCCTGAATAACTGATTTGACATTAAGGTAGACAAAGAAAAGGCTCTCTCGATTTATTTAGGGCCCGCTCAGGTCTTTGGGTAGGCTAGATTTCCACCTTGACAAGCAAGGGTTGGAAGTAGATTTATCTGTTTGGATCTCTTGCCTATCTATCTCCTGATCTATAGCTGGTGAGCTTTACCTTGCTAGACTGAGAGAGCCAATTTTAGCTCTCCTGGCTGGACAAGGTCCCACTGGTCTCTGCTAGCCAGGTAAAGCTAGGGGAGGCAAGCTGCTCCTCAGGGCATGTACAACCAACACCGGAGTGCTGTCTACTGAGTGAGATATTTGCAAAGAACACCTTCCTACACTGTCCTACACTGTGTTAAATGAAAGCAGAGAGAGGCGCCGGCGTCTCCTGAAACGACAGCAGTGGCGCGTGCTCTGAGAAAAGCTACGGTTAAACTGTATGATCTACCAAGTAATAGATAGCAGCTATCTATGAGTTGTATAAACTATCCATTTAACCGTCTATGTTACAAATTTCAAAAAATCTATAGACAACAGCTGTCTCTCTCTCTCGTACATGTCCTCGGTTAGCAGCTACCGATCAGAGACTAATCCACTAGGAGATCGCACCTGTTGCATTGCATCGCAGATCGCACGCACCGCACGAGGGTCCGTCCGGTGGGCTCGGCCGTACTGACTCCGCGACCGTACGGTCCTGTTCCTGTTGCCTTTTTCTAGCTTCGTGCTTCCCATCCATCTCGCTGCCAGGTGGGGCCCACCCGGCGCGCGTGCGCCCCGTCCACCATCGAGGCCTTTCATTTCGTTTCGTTTCGGTTGGGTTGGTTCGGTTACTGCGGCGGCGGCGGCGGCGGCGGCGGAGGAGGAGGAGAGCGGAGCGGGGACGGGAGGGGAGGGGAGCAGCCATGGCGGACGCGGCGGCGCCGGGGCTGCTGCCAGTGGCGGCGGACAGGGAGAGGGACAAGGACGACCGTCGCCGCTGGGCGGCCCGCTGCGGCTTCGCCGTCCTCGGCATCATGAGCACCCTCCTCGTCTACGGCGTCCTCCAGGTGGGTGGGTGGGTTGAGACGGCTCGCTGGTACTGGTTCCTCATCCCTCGTTGCTCCACCTCCTGCCACCATTTCCTCTCCGCGAGGAGAGGGGGGGGGGGGGGGGGGGGGGGGGGGGGGGGGGGGCGGGGTGATCTGTTGCTTTTAGCGCTCCATCCATGCCTCCCCCTTCCGGCTCCGAATCCACGGCGGCGGCGGCCGCGACACGGGCGCTGTGGCTTCTGCTGCTCACCTTCCTTCGGTTTCGATTCCGTGTGCCCACACAACAGGGTTTTCATCCCCCAGATGGTGCCGCATAGGGGCCCCTTGTTCGGCTGTTCCCTTGCTCTAATAATTCAACAGCAAATGGGTGTTCGTCCCCCGATCACTGCTTCCAGTCCAAACCTGGCACATACCCCTTAGCTCAAGTTTTTTATCAAACCAATCCATTGACACAAACGGTTCATGGGCGAAAAGTGAGTTGTTTGGGTCCTGGAGGATTGACGGGGAGAACTGCAAGTTTTCGGAGCTGAGATATTCATCCGAGTCGCCTTCCAATATCTCTGCAAGAAATACAGGGCACAGATCAGTAACTATTTTTGAAGGCACTCAAAATAATGCTCCACCTGGAATCTGAAGAAGCTTACCAGATTCAGAAGCCATGTCAAGGAACGCTTGAAGCTTCAAAGTTCTCCTATAGTACATCATGCCTCTAACTATTCACAGAAAAAGGAAACACATATAACAAGGAGTTAGACAAATCATCCTTATTTGATAACATAAGGCAGATGGTATGATCAAATTAACTGTTCAAGCATGCCTATACCTCTTCTTACTCGCTCTGCCCTTCACATCAATTACTACCACTAGTTAGTTACACTAGCGATTGGTGCATTCACAAACATGATAGTATGACGACAGGGTACAGCCATGTACATGTATGTATCATTAGTCATCTATGCTTCTTATAGTTGGCCAATATGTTGCTCTCTAGTATCAGGCAAAGCCAACTTGACACATTCTGAATTGGCAAGTTCAAAAGGTTATCCTGGAAACTGATTTCTTTGGCGGTGGTCCATGCTGTTGATTCTTCGGATTTCGATCCAAGCTCGGCACGTGGTCTGCTGTGGGAATTGAAGGGAAGTTTGTTTTGCAATTTCAGTAGCAGTTCCATAGTTTACAATCCTCGGTCCTGTAATCTGGTAGCTCACAGTCTAGCTGCGCTTGGGGCAACATTCAGTCCGGGTACTAATCTAATCATGGATAGTATTCCAGCTTGTATTACTGTCCTTAAGCCAAGGATTTTGGCATCAGGTTCTGAGTAATGGAGATCTCTTCCATGTTCAAAAAAATGACACATTCTGGATCCTTTTCCGCACCACGTGCGCCGCTGTCTTGACTCACTAGATGTGTTTTTGTGTCAATGCTCTGTAGGAGAAGATAATGAGGGTTCCGTATGGAGAGGAGAAGGAGTTCTTTAGATACTCACTTTTCCTTGTTTTCTGTAACCGCATCACCACATCCATGGTGTCTGCGATGGTGTTACTGGTATGATGGACCCCCTCTCGCAGCCTATGTCTCCAGAACCCCATCTGGATCTGCAGGCCTGTTAATTTCTCTATAACCCTGTGCAGGCAAGTAAGAAATCTTTGGACCCGGTGGCTCCGCTACACAAATATGGAGTTGTCTCCATATCAAATATACTGACCACAACCTGCCAGTATGAGGTTGGACTAGTTTCTGTCCTTCGTTTCTTTTGCCATGTATATATGTGTTGGTTCATGTTACTTCTTTACTGAATATGTAAAGTAGCTTCTTTCAGGCCCTCAAATATGTCAGCTTCCCTGTCCAAACGCTTGCCAAATGTGCCAAGATGATACCTGTCATGGTAATCTCTGCTACTATACTGTAATGGTGTAACCAGTGATCTTTTTCCGTACATCTCCAATATTTTGTAGCCTGCTAAGGAAGAATCTGCGCCTTGCATGTTCTAGCGGTTCTTGGTTGCGTATTGATGGTTGATTGAAGCAATTACACTGTCTGTCGCTACAGTCTAGTTTGGTGCCAGTAGTCATTGGAACTGATAACCATGTATCAGATGTTAAATATATGGAATAATATTTGATAATATGCATGTGAGGATTACTGTGCATGATTTAATGGTTATCATTTAAGTCATGTTGATGGATTGAAGCAATTACACTCAATGTCTGTGCATAGTCTAGTTTTGTGCCAATGTCACTGGGAATGATATCTGGGGATTGAATCAGATGCTAAATACATAACCTGTTAATGTTTATTAAGATGCATGTGAGAATTATTGCACAAGATGAATATGGTGGTCTCAGTAATGTGCATATTACATGTTTACGCATAATTCCTTCATAATCAAGATTAGTGCCATCTTATAGATATTATCTTCTTTTATTGATTGGTAGATCTGGGGCACAATAATAATGAGAAAGAAGTATGGTGGAAAAGATTACCTCTTTGCTGTCATTGTGACTTTGGGTTGCGCATTGTTCATTCTCTATCCGGTAATTCTACATGTCCAACTCTCTCTTCATTATTGAGCATCACATATGCTTGCATTCCGGTATGAATTGTCCACTACTACAGAAAAAATAATAATAAAGAATCGGAGAGCATATAGCTGTTTCAATTACTACCGATGTCGATCTTGCATTGCATTTCAAGTACAACAGGCATAGCACAAATATTAGGGCTGAACTAGTTGCAGGATGGAGTTTATCTCCAAAAATATATTAGTTTGGTTAGCATATTTCCGCACGAGTGTAGGATATTGCTGGTAACCAACAAGTACTTTGGGGCTATTAACCAAGAGTTCTGGGCAGTGTCAGAGCCAGAACTTTAGAGTTGGGTACTCCCCACTTCCAAAGAAAAAAAAAATCCAATTAGGCTACTTTCAAGCGAATTGATCTGATAAGAAATTTGGACTGTCTAGACCATCATTGTTAGTCTAATATACGAGCACAGGGGGTTGCTAAGATCTGAACAGACACTTCTCCGACTATAGGTTCCTCAGCCACTCCTTGATAGCGAGGAATCCACCGCGCTCATGCGCTTCAAGTTGCAACCAACAACAAGAGACTAATCAGCAAGCCTAATCAGCAAGATTTTTCTTTACAACAGCATAGCGAATTGAGAAGGATTGAAGCCTAGATGCTGGCCTGAAGTCTGAGTCATCCGACAAGATAATGAATCATAAGGTTGCTGCACCGTGGCACCGCACGCCTTGCTGGGCCTATGGCTTTGCCAAATCGCCGCTCGTAGCCTCACACCTTGTGTGTTGCAGCGGGACCTGATGTTTGGCTAAAATGAATGTGGGGAGATGGGGAAGAGGAACAGAGCCGCTGCCGTTGCGTGTTGCGAGAGACGAGAAAGGGAGAAAGGCACACTGTGTGCTGGTGGGCTGGCCTGTGGCTGCTGAATCAAGTAGGCTATGGGGAGGGATTAGTGTTGCGTTAGGTTGAATTCTAATTCAGAATAATAAGCATATACATATACATCTATTCTTTTGCCAAAATAGTTGGATATTTTGTGAAGCTATTCATTTTCCTTTTGTCCTTCATTGATGCAGGCATCGATGGATGTGAGTCCATTTAATAAAGGCAGGGAAAGTACTATTTGGGGTGTTTCACTCATGCTCGGTTATCTTGGGTACGACACTCTTCTGCTGCTTTCCATGCTAAAGAAAACAGCAAATAACATTTAAAAATTATGATGCAGCTCATTAAATCCTGTAATAACTCAGATTTCTGCGTATTTAAGATTTCTGGAAACCAGTTTTTATTTTCCATAATAATATTGCACTATGGATTAGGTGATGTTATGATGCTAGAGCTATACTCTGTATCTTAGACAGTACTACATGTGTAGGTATGATTGTATAAAGCATTAGAAAAATGCCTACAGAGAAAATATAGAGATAGGTAGCCTTAATTTCAAAAGTTTTCAACCGTATGATTTGGTATATCTAGTAAAATAATTGAAAAATTCCCAAAAAGGACTTGTACTACTATTGGTGTCTGTATACATACATCATACAGAGAACTAGTGGCTGATAAACTCACAGGGTTTTTAGTTTTTAGTTTTTCTTTCTTACAGTCATGTTTGACACTACAGAGCCTATACCTAATCTGACTCCATGTTCTTGTGCTCTGGATGTCCAGTTTTGATGGGTTCACAAGCACGTTCCAAGATAAACTCTTCAAAGGGTATGACATGGAAATACACAATCAAATATTCTACACGACGATGTGCTCTTGTCTTCTTAGTTTAAGTGGTATGAACTATGGTCTATGTGCTACAACCAAACTTTAACTTAATTTTGTACTGGGCCTAATATGCTGAGTTTTGATTAGTAGTTCTGGACTGTCACTAATTCTACCATTTTTTATTTTTTTTGCTACACTATATCAACATTATTAACAGTTGTGTTCATTGTGCATGCTCAATCTCTGATACTTTTTCCTTTTTACAGGGCTGATTCTTCAGAATCATCTGATTCCAGCTGTGGATTTTATGTTTCGTCACCCAGATTGCTTCTCTGATGTTCTAATCCTGTCCAGCGTAAGACTTACCTCCTCATCTTTTAATATGGACTGTTGCTTGCTCTTTGTTCCGAAGTGGTGTCAGTTCAGAATGTAAACACAAAATACACTTGAGCATAGATGTAAATGTTAGATGCAGAGTTAGCATGATGAACAGAAATGAAATAAATATATAGAGCGATAGACATTGTGAAATTCAGTGCAATGGAAAAAACAATATCTCTGAAATATAGTTTTTTCCTCTCCTGTGCCTACAAAGCGAAGCTACTTTTTTTTAAAGAAAAATACCTAGGGCAGCTTAACTTTGTGCTGTGGGATTTACTTTGTGTACTATTCCAGGTTGCAACAGCTAGTCAGTTCTTCATATCCTACACCATTCGGACATTTGGGGCTCTCACATTTGCTACAATAATGACAACTAGACAGGTGGATATTGGCATCCTCAGTGTGATAATCCTCGCAGACATAACATTCAACCTCTTTTTCTAACAATTGTTATCCTTGTCCATACATTATTGTAGCTGGTGAGCATATTGCTGTCGTGCATCTGGTTTGTACATCCTCTCAGCTGGATGCAGTGGGTTGGCGCAGTAAGTCATCATCTACCTCCGTCTCACCAGTCACCTCACAGTATCACCTGCTTTCATTGGAACCATGAATAACAAACGTTTCATATTACCAGGCCATTGTATTTGGAGCCATATACACAAAGAGCTTCCTGAGGAGTAAACCGCACAAGCCAGCGGTGGCAAGCCCGCCACGTGGTTCTAGCCCGAATCCTGTTAACAATAGTTGACAATTGATGACATCATCACCCTGTTCGGCTAGCTGGTCCAGCCAGCACCAGCCAGCCATTCAGTAGTGTTTTTCTCTCAGAACAATCAACCAGCCAGCCGTACCATACCAGCCAGCCGAACAGAGTGGCATAACATAAGTAACAATGGACTTATTGAGGTACCGGGACGAAGTCTCTGTGTGACTGTGTCTGAGATCAATGGCACCATGGACAGATAGGTTCCAGATGTAGCTGTGTTACTGCTTCTGACCTGGAGGTGATGAAGGTGGTCCTTTTTTGTTCTTCTGAGAAAAATCAAGGTAGCACTAGTGTTAGTTTAGTATCCAGAGACCAATTGTTCAGACAGCCCAGACTATGCTGTGTTAAGGAGCTGGGTTACCAATTTTGTAGCTCAGGCTGTTCTCCGTTAACCAACATTTTCTTATAACAAAAGCATTCTAGTCCGTAGAAAGATTTTATACCCTCAGCATAAGCATTGTGTATATTTGGTCTATTTTAATTATTTTTATATTTATATATATACGATTTTTTAAAGGTAAAATACTCGTATACAGTACCCAAATTTCATGAACAGGACTGTAATTATGTGGCTGTCGTTTGGATCAACTAAAGTCTAAACTAAAACCAGCTTCAATTGAACATATTTTGTTACTTTGTAGGTTAGGAAAACGTGTTTTAGAATGTCAGTTTTGTTACTCCCTCCCTCGCAAATTATAAGACGACTTTTTCTGTTACTTATAAGTTTTTTTTAGATATACACTGTCTATATAACAAGTTGTAAAAACAAATGTATCTAGAAAATAAGTCAAAACGCCTTCTAATTTGGAATAGATGGAGTAGATTAGATTAGATCCGAGATGCCGGATTGCACCGTTTGGATTCTGTAGGATCTTTCCTCCAATTTCGGGCGTGGTAGTTTCTAACTGGTAGTTGCCTACTTATACGGAAACCTCAGAGCCATTCTCCCCTACATCTAGTAGAGATCTCTTCCAAAGCAAAAAGAGGCCGATCCGGCAGCGGCGGCGGGATGGCGGCGTACGAGGAGGAGGACGACGGCTACTTCGTCGTTGCCTCGGCGTACGAAGAGGAGGAGGACGACGGCTTCGTCATTGCCTCGGCGTCCGAGGAAGAAGACGACGACTACATCAAGGTGATCACCGCGTTCGTGCCGCCGCCGTTGCCATTACCATCATCGTCGTCGTCGCACTGCGGCGCCTCGTCGTCGTCGCCGGCACCGTACGGCGGCGGCTTTCATCTTATATTCCATCTTTCGCCGCCGCCGGCAACTGCGGCGTATTGCGTCGACGCCGACGACGACGTTCTTCACGATGCCGCCGCCGCCGCTCTGCGGCAGCAGCCGCAGCAGGACGATGTCATGGCCGTCGACGACGACGACCACGCAGCAGCCCCGGCGGCGCAGCAGCAGGCTCGGGCTCCTATTACTCGTCGTTTCGTTATTCGTCATCTCAAGGTGGACGTCGTCGAGACGCCGGACGATGAGGCCGCCGCCGACGAAGACGGCGGTGAGGTGACCGACGACGAGGACGACTACATGTACCAAGGGTACTACGACCTCGCTGACCGTGGAAGGGCACGCCACGTGAAGCGCAGCAGCGGCAGGAGGGGCCGGACCAAGAAGGCGAGGGCCATGGGGCGCCCGCGCGGCGACGTCCGCGTCGCACACAACTGCTCCGGCAACCTTTAGTTAGAGCACGGCCAGACCTTGTAGGGAAGAAGGGGAATGAATAAGCAAGCCTAGCTAGTTCATTTATTGCTCTGCAGAGTGCAATGGTATATATTTGGTCAAAAGTTTAATGTACTTACTAGTATTATTTGGTCAGCACAGTACATCTTTAATTCATCTGCTATATAAACTGTTTTTACGTACTTCAAGATTTTATGAAGCAGTTCTGATTTTTTATTTTTTTTAGATAGAAGCAAGGCATAAAATATCATCATTGTACATGCCTTAAGACAAAAGCACTAGTAGTTATGTGTGTTTTGGTTTTTGTTGCAAAGTGGTGCCTAGTTAACCAAGTCAAACTTCGTCTACTTCAACCAATTTTGGCTTCCAGTTTGGTTTAACATTCAAAGTTAATGTTGGTTTAGAACACAAACAAAAAACATCAACAATGAACAACGATCACAAGGAAATAAATACGAGCGCAAAGTGCAAGCTTTGACATGCGTCTTGTGATCTGGCTTCTACTCACAAGGCACCGAAATGAAATAAATGAGTGGCAAGTGAATAGGCCCACAGAGACATCAATGCATATCAATCACAGTAATCTGGAATGTGTTTTCGCTGGCAGCAGCAGAGTAACGCGCAAAACTCATCAGGTAACCTGAAATACAATTAATAAAAACCAGGATTACCAGCTAAGAATTGAGTTCTGATATAAATTGCCAGAGAAAGAGATAGATAACAACTGAGTTATATATAGTTTCAAAGTCATATGACCAATGGAGCCATTTATAAGCCAAGAGGATTACAAATCTGTTCCTTTCAACGATGTACAAGAATGTTTAGGCTAAAAGTAACTGTGACACACCATCTCCCAGTATCTGAGCTTACATTACAGGGGAGCGGATAATATACACCCAATTGGCCGATTGCGCTACACCATGGGTGTTAATTCACAACGGATACAACGCCCATGGCAGCCTCCTGCCATTTGGACAAAAGATAGATCATGAGGCACAGTTGCCGATCCATCGCTTCTACTAAAATGGAATCTGTTTGTAGCCTATTATGTTCAAGGGAATGGTAGTGGCTTTATACCTCGCTGAATCATCGTACCGACTGATGCTGGAGGGCATGCCTTCGTTGAATGATAATTTGTGGATGAGTTTGTTAAGCAACTACAATATCCTGATAGCTACCGCCTAATGTTAACTAACATTCAGTAGTTCCAAAAGATTCTCAGTTTCATGCTCCTTGAAAACCTGTATTGTTAAAACCCAACGAGTGTTAGTAATAAAATTCATAAAATTTTCAAGCAGTGTAAAGGTGAAATGGCAACAAGTAATATTGTATGGCACACGGGAATGTTCAGACACGTCACACATGTGCTCAAGAAAAAAGACATTACACGGGCCTGCCGCATCAGCATGAAAATCATCCGAATTTTAGCCAAACATCTTCAAACAAATCAATAACAAGTGGTTCCAAGCAGGATTGCAGGGTTCAAGATAGAAGCCAAGGCTGTGGATTCAATCACTGGCTCACTGCCAAGCCGGTAGCAAGCTGGAGCATGCTTTCTGTTGTGAGCAAAGGATTCCACGAGAAATCCCAACTAAATTACTACACTATCAGTATGATTATTTGAAGCCTGGAGTGACGCATGGCTATTATTCAGTATGGTTAGTTGGAGCCTGGAGTGACAAATGGCAAAAAACAAATCTGTGACAAGTTGGAGAAGTTCCGCCAATGCGCAAAACAGACAAACAGCAAAAGCAACAGCAACAGCAACCTAACGTTTCAGTATACACTACAAACAGGTGGAAGGTGAAAAACTAACTAATAGTAGAACAGGTCAAGGAGTGGTCTCTGGGGCCTAATCATCATTATTCCAGTATTCTCAACTAGAACCGAGTCAACCTGACGCTAAATAATTCCTTTATTAGTCAACCAATCATCATCAGATGCCGTGGGTCCTTGACTATATAGGCATGCCAGAGTACAAAAAATAAAGATAATTGATCTAAGATAACAATATACTCCTTCCGTCCTAATGAAAGTATCATTTTTTATTTTCAGACATCTTATTCAATTTTTGTGTAAATTATAAATTATTAGTAAAGTATCTCTAAAGATAAAATAAGTCATAACAAAATAGATAATATTTATATAAAAATTCTGAATAAGGTGAACGGTCAAAACAAAATGTCTAAAAGTCAATAAAGACACTTTTCATTTGGACGGAGGGAGAACTCAACAAGATATCATTTCCAGTCAAACTTTTCTGCGCTGAAAATATACATATCAGGTGCAGAAGCCAAGCTCACATTGCCTTTTCCTGCCTAAGACAGACTAATATTCTAACCAATCTTGTCACGGATACATGAAAATAACCAAAGTGGTCTGATAATTGATTTCGACCTTTTTATCAGTCACTGATTGAACCAAACAATTCTACATTCAAAGTTTCTAACATTAAGAACTACTGGCACTCTGGCAGTAGCATTAAAGAATATGTATAGAGAAACAATTACCATTGTGCGAAAGTAAACAAACAATAAAATACAGATAGAGTTCATGGTAAATTTCCAGATGCTAATAGATCATTATCCTTCGGTCACAGAAATTCAATCAAGTATCAACTTCCATAAGTTTAGGATAACTGAAGCAATCCTAGAAACATATATCTGCAATGCGACATAAACTGATTGGCCTTATGTATCGTCTTTTGACATATCACTAGCACAATATATGATCCAATCTTTTCTTGGTTACCAAACATCAATGTTACAAACTAACATTCTATGTTAACTATATATCAATAATTGAAATGGGTGGGAAGAATCTAAGATAGGTAGGTGAAGCATGTGGGTTTCGTATAATAACACTGAAGTTCACTGCAGTCTGCTCTTTCAGTCTCCGTTGCAATGCTTATAACATTTGAGTATCGTTAACACTAAAAGATTCATCATCGAAAGCAAGAAATCAGGGAATTCCTAAATTTAAGTTCCAAACTGTTTATACAGCTTGAATGGGCTAAAGCACAGAAGCAGAACAAAGTGCAGAAAAGTTTAGGTGGTGCACAGTATGCACATTACCTTGACAGGAAGAGCATCACTGAAGCCTTTTCGATGAAGAAAATCACTAGTGACCTGTTGCCATCAACAGAGTCAACACTCTTGCTTTCATTTTCGACCCCTACCCACACATACACCATTTTAACAGCTTCTCTTTTGATGGCATTCGATGTAACAAAAATCAAAACCGACTTGGGTCAAGATCCTTGGTGCAAATGTAGCTAACTTCTCCATGCTGGGCCACTGGT